>JAHLJT010002999.1:0-88071 GCA_031308135.1 Acheta domesticus | reverse complement strand
TTCTTGCACTTCCCAGTCTTTTGAATTACATGGCAGTTTAGACATGTTCTTACACAAATTTTGCGGAACAAATACCAGAGCTCCGATAACTATCGGTACGACCTGTGCTTTTGCGCTCCACATAAGGCTGATGTCGATTTCCAAACTCTGGTACGAGTATTTAAGACGTTTCTCTGCCTCCTTGGTAACGACGTTTAGATCGCAAGGAACAGCAACATCGACAATTAGACACGATTTTTTCTCAAAATCCCGGATAACAATATCCGAATTGTTTGCTCCTATCGTGCGATCCGTTTGAATTTGTTGGTCGTACAATATCGTACACAATCCAACAGACGTCACCGGTTTCGGTGAGTGTTCGTACCACTTGGGCATGTGTTTGGAACTTCGGGGGCAGTACAGATCTGCCAGTGGAGGTAGCTACACATCCTGTCGCGTCTTTTCAAGTATTCGGTCTTTTCAAGTATCATTTGGACAAGCTGAGACAATATGAGCAATGGTTTCTCCATGTTCCTCGCGAATGCGGCATTTATCATCTTGGGGAATTTTGAGAACCGCTTTATCATAATGTCGTGTTCTCAACGCCTGATCTTGAGCAGATACTAGAACTGCTTCCGATTCTGGCTTCATTCTTCCCCTTTTAATACACATACATGATTGATCTTTATTGATATGAACCTTGTCCATTCTTTTTAGGTAATGTCCGTGGTTCGGTTTGTCTCTCCACGATTTCTTTAACATTTTGTCTCACATTTCATATTTAGCACCATCAGAAGTTCAGCGTCTGTGTTATTCGACGTGTCTTGCCTAGTTTTCTTCGCAATGCTTCTTGTTACACTAACAATGCCTCCGTTTCTCATTCTTCCGTCAGATTCCATGACCTGCCTCATTAGAGGGACATCTTTATGGCTGACTACATACTTCCCCAACCCGACTTTTGCGTTGTGCCACGAGGCCTCAATTTGTCTGAGGCCTCTTCCTCCTTCCTTACGTGACACATAAAGTCTACGTACATCAGCTCGAGGGTGGGAAACATGATGCATTGTTAGCAGTTTTCTGGTTTTTCGATCCATGGTGCGAATTTCTTGCTCAGTCCAGTCCACTAGTCCAAAACTGTATTCGGCTACAGGTACCGCCAAATTACCTATTGCAGATATTCCTGGAATTCAGAGCAGACTGCAGGACCAGTCTCACTCTTCTATAATACTCCCTACTTATTGTCTCTTTCATTGTGTCGTTCGAGATGGTTTCAAATTCCTCAATGCCCAGATATATTATTATTATTATTATTCCTCTATATCACGACTTAAGATGTTATCTGTCGACTGAATATAAAATCTACTCCAGGTTGCAACCAGCTACCTAAGGAGCAGATCGAGGGACTGTCGGTGCCTCTACAATACTTTGCGCAAAATGTGGGCTGTTCCAAATAAAGCGATTTCTTGCACTTCCCAGTCTTTTGGATTACCTGGGAGTTTAGACAAGTTCTTACACAAATTTTGCGGAACAAATCCCACAGCTCCGATAACTATCGGGACGACCTGTGCTTTTACGCCCCACATTCGGCTGATCTCGATTTCCAAACTCTTGTATTTAAGACGTTTCTCTACCTACTTGGTAACGACGTTTTGATCGCAAGGTACAGCAACATCCACAAGTAAACACGATTTGTTCTCCAAATCCCGGATGACTATATCCGGTTTGTTTGCTGCTATCGTGCGATCAGTTTGAATTTGTTGGTCGTACAATATCGTACACAATCCAACAGACGTCACCGGTTTCGGTGAGTGTTCGTACCACTTGGGGCATGTGTTCGGAACTTCGAGGGCGGTACAGATCTGCCAGTGGAGGTAGCTACACACCCTGTCGTGTCTTTTCAAGTATTCGGTCTTTGCTAGGATTGGACAAGCTGAGACAATATGATCGATGGTTTCTACGTGTTCCTGACAAATGCGGCATTTATCATCTTGGGAAATTTTGAGAACCGCTTTATCATCATGTCGTGTTCTCAAGGCCTGATCTTGGGCAGCTATTACAAGTGCTTCCGATTCTGGCTTCATTCTTCCCCTTTTAAGCCACATAAATGATTGATATTTATTGATCTGCACCTTGTCCATTCGTTTCAAATATTGTCCGTGGAGTGGTTTGTCTCTCCACGATTTCTTTAACATTTTCTGTCTCAAATTTCATGTTAAGTAGCATCAGAAGTTCAGTGTCTCTGTCATTTTGGTTGTCTTGCATAGTCTTGTTCGCAATGCTTCTTGCTACACTTACAATGCCTCTGTTTCCCATTCTTCGGTCAGATTTCATGACCTGCCTCATTAGAGGGTCATCTTGATGGCTGACTACATACTTTCCCGTCCCAGTTATTGCATTGTGCTAGGAGGCTTCAATTTGTCTCAGGCCTCTTCCTCCTTCCTTACGTGACACATAAAGTAAGCTCGGGGGTGGGCAACATAATGCATTGTAAGCAATTTTCTGGTTTTTCGATCCATGATGCGAATTTCCTGTTCAGTCCAGTCTACTAGTCCGAAACTGTATTCGGCTACAGGCACCGCCAAACTACCTATTGCTGATATTTTATTCCTTGAGTTCAGAGCGGACTGCAGGACAAGTCTCCTTGCGAATTCTCTCTTTCATTATGTCGTTCGAGATGGTCTCACATTCTTCAATGCCCAGATATTTGTAAGTTTTACCTGGCTCAAGATCTTGAATCACAGGGTGTCTATCAACTTCAATGTTCTCTGACGTGGTCATTTTGCCTCTTTTAAGTTGACTTTTGCACACTTGTCAAGACCAAACTTCATGCAGATGTCATTGCTAAAATCATTGATGACAGCATTTGGGAGAGAATTGCTTCATTTTTAGCAAACACTTTAAGATCATCCATGTAAAATAAATGTGATACAGGCCTTTCATCACCATGGAGCTTGTAACCAAAGTCAGTGTGTGACAGCTGTCTCGATAGAGGGATCAAACTAATGCAAAACAGCAGAGGGGATAGTGAATCTCCTTGAAAAATTCCCGTTAACCTGAATACTTCTTGTTTCTACTACTCCCTTTCCGCTGTGGATTAGTAACCTGGTGCTCCACGACTTCATACTAGCCTTACAAACTCAACAAGTCTAGGATGGAATCGATAGATCTCCAGGGTCTTCAAAATCCAATCGTGTGGTACACTGTCAAAGGCCTTCTGGTAGTTAATCCAAGTCATGCTTAAATTACGTTTTCGTTTTTTTTACATCAGTCAAAATTATTTTATTCAGAAGCAAGATTTCCTTACAGCCATAGGATCCTTTACCACATCCTTTCTGTTCAACTGGCAACAGATGGTTCTTCTCTAGGCGCCTATACATTTTGTCAGCTATGGCTGCAGTTATAAGTTTGTATATTACTGGCAGGCACGTAATTGGCCTGTAGTTCTTCGCCTAGGAGTTGTCTCCTGCTTTATGTAGCAAATACGTGATGCCGCGAGTGAGCCATTCGGGGAGTTCCTTAGGGTTTTCTAAAATTTATTAACAGCCTTTGCTAGATGAAAATGTAATGCTGTTAATTTCTTAATCCAATAAATCTGGATCTTATCAACCCCTTGAATTTCCAGTTTCCCATGTTCTTAATTGTTCGGCATAGGTCCTCTTTCGAGAATCCTTGAACATGTTCCACTGTTTCCACGAGTCCATTGGCAGCATCAACTTCAGATTGGAGCCACGATGCGTCTTTGTTGTAGGATCTGGTTTCCTCCCAGTTTTCCTGCCCAGAATGCTTCGACGTCATCTTTTGAAGGAGGGGCAGCATTTCCATTCGGTTTTTCAGTCAGACTGCGATAGAATCTCTTCGCGTCTGTTTCAAACAACCGGTTCTGTACACGGAAATCTTCTCTACGTTTGTACCGTCTTATTCGTTGGGCCCATGCTTGGATTTTCTCTTTTAGCTTTTCAGCTACCATTAGCCTTGTTGTGTCAATGTCAATTAGGTAGTTTTGTTCAATGTGGAGTATTTTTTGAACTTTATACGTGTGGTTTGACTTAGAAGATGCCTCGGCTACGAGTGATATTTCACGCCGTGTGTCGGCTATCCGTTTCATAATTCTTTTCATCCATAGAGGTACGGAGCTTTTTACTCACTCTGGCTGTCGGCCATCGGTGTTCTTGGCTGGCCCCAAGATTATCTGAGATACTAGATATCTAGTTGCATACACGATGTGATTGATTTCAATAATATCTAGATCTCTACTTGAGGTCTGTACAACTTCATTTAAGACAGAATTAGCTATCACTCTCTTAGCTTTAGCATTTTCGTAAATTCTCCTCAACGGTGCATGAGATTCGAATGGAAGTAGACGAATTCGTTCTATGTCACGTCGGAGGAGGTCCCACATCATGTGCTTATCGTGTGACTCATGGCCAGATGTATTTTCATTTGGAAGAGATGAACCTTCAAGGGGACCATCGTTTTTCAGGGATATTAGATGGTTCTAAATGTTCGTCATGTGGATAGTTTGATCGAAGAACATACTCAGCGTTTCTCTGGATATCTGCAAGTTGTTCTGCTGTGAATTTTCCGCTGCTGAGTATGTATCGTCGCTGACTGGCAAGCTTCTTTGAGTATAGGGTAGGTCATATCTAGGTAGGTCTCATCTATTATTATTATTATTAATAATAATACTAGCAGTAGTCGTATTAGTAGAAGTTGCAGCAACGTCCTGAATGACACTGAACAAGGCAAATTATAGCAGTGACCGATCTGAAGGTGTTGCAAAATTATCTCCTCGTGCCTAGTTTGATTGATTAATTAATTAAGGTTTGGAGGGCGCTTCAACTACTGAAGTAATTGGCGCTCATGTCAACGTATTTAAAAAATGGATTTAGTAAGTGTTGCAGATGCAACTTATCCTCTGATTAAAAACATGTACATAACCTAAAAAGACGGCTTGAATTCCGCATCAAGTATTCAAGTAGATACGGCAGAAGATATCCGATTTTCACGGTTAACTCTGAATTTTCGAAAATTGCAAAAGTTTGAATTTTTTCGGCATCTTTGTTCAACTGCAAAATTGAAGATAGAGATTTTTCCGTCAAATACAATTTCTTCTCCAAAGTGAGTTCTTTCCTTGAGGCTATGTACGTTTTTTGAAAAGTTTAGTAGTTTTCGTGCAATATTGCGTTGCAATATGTGTAATTTTAGAAAATTACAAAAACAAGATTTTCTCAAAAACGGCTCCAAATTTTTTCTTTAAACTTTTGGTAGGGATAGTACTAATTGTGCTCTATGAGATGACTTAACCGTCATATTGCTCTATTCTTTTGTTTTTTCAAAAATGACAAAACTATTTTTTTACATTCTAATTAATATTTACATTAGTCGAAATTTGTCAAGTAAAGTAATGTAAAGTAATGTCAAGTGAAGTTTCTCGAGAACTCAACAGTTTTCTGTGAAAACTAGCTCAAATTCAGCATTTTCAGAAACGCTCAAACGCCATTTTCTCAAAAATGACTCCAAATTTTTTCTTCAAACTTTTCGAACGGATAGTGCTAATTGCACTCTCAATCCTGATGAATTTGGGATATCCATTTGTTCGTTTGCAAAAATTACATAAACGTAGTTTTTTAAAGGTCTCTCGCACCTTTAATATGCACATTATCAGCAATTTGTAAACACTACTGTATTTGTAAGTTAAAGTACTTCACATGACTTTAAATGAAGATTTTCGAAACTCAAAAATTGTCTGTGAAAAAGAGCTCTGTGATATGTGAGCCTCTGTTGCAGTGGTTCATCAGTTACTTAACTAATGGAGGGCAATATGTGACCTTTAGAAACATAGTGTCTCATGCATTACAAGTTTCTTCAGGGGTACCACTTGGATCCCATTGTGATCTTGATATTTATCAACGACTTTACTATGGTTTTGAGGGTTGTTAAGAATATGCTCTTGGCAGATGAATTGGAAATTTATAAAGGTATAGGCGTAAATACTCTGCATGATACAATTAATTTGCAGTATGCACAGAATTCCTTCACTGCTTGGAGCAATGATAATTATTTAGTTTTAAATCTAAGTAAAGGTAAAACTATTACCTTTACCGGATCTACATTGGTAAACACTGGTTATGTTGAACGTTCTATCCGTCCCGAGACCAAACGAAATAGAACACTAATACGGGAAAGCCTGTGCCATTCTTTAGCACTACTAGTTTCCTTTGTTGTTACTCTTTCCATCACATCATCCAGCACTGCAATAAATAGGAGGCGACAGGACGCAGCCCTATTTCACTCCCTGTTTTACTTCTATTTTATCTGATACGAGGGTTGAGGCAACGGATCACACAATTTCGTTTGTAACGTGAAAGAAGTGCTGCAGTAGGATGGGTTCACATCCACAAATTGCAGAGTGAGCATCTCTATTAGCCCAGAGAGCGACATGAAATCCAATTGTCCGACTACCGCCGTGCGAGATGAATGTGACATGTTTTGAACAGCGCACATACTTCATGACGTTCTCTTTGGGAGAAAGATAGGAGAATGTTACAGGGAACTTGTGCCAGGTCATGGGAATAATGCTCATGAGTGAAAGGCATGGGCATATCGGACAGTGGCCAGATGGGCAGGAGAGATTCTGCGAGAACGCGTAGCAATCAGTGATCAGCAACGCATGTGACGACCTGTGAGTGTGCGGACCAATGTGGCAAGTGCGGTAATTGAGCATCTGTCTAATCGAGTCTTCATAACGGGTATGCAATTCTTTTGCAAAGTTGCGATCTACTATGTACTCAAATGCTTTGGAACAAGTACTGTCATTTCAAATATCTTAATAAATCTGAGAAACCCAAAGTTGATGGGTCGTTAAATGTCCATGAACTTAGTTCTTACCTTGTCCGTTCATGTGTATGTTTCAAATTTTCCACCCGTGCTCGTATTCTCATAAAAAATAATAGTTGCCGTGATGTATGCCCCAACCCTCGTATTTCCCCCCGTGCACCAGGGAACATCCAAAATCATCGAATAGTTGTTTTATATGTTCAATTAATACTTCAGGTATCTTATGTTTACTTAAAACTGTCCACATACTATTTCAATTTAGCGAATCAAAGGCCTTCTGAAAATCAAGAAAGACGGCATATATCCGACTTATCCATCCTACACTCTGTTCAATAATTATCCTCTTGATGTTAATCTGGTCAATACATGATTTCTCTGGACACAAACCACCTTGCTCTCGACTTGATGTTTTTTTTTTCTTTCAATTTTCTTTATCTCAATTTAGGGGACTGTAGAATAGCCTCTCATCAATCTTTAAGAAACTTAGAAGTCCAGATTGACGCGAGAACGCTTCGACGAGCGCAGTCTGAAAGAAAGCGTCTCGCATGCCCTCGGCATTGGCACGAATTATGCCTACTGTTGGGGGTCGAAGGCAAAGTAGACGGGTGCTGCATGTCTAGCACCGACAACTCTAAGCTGCCTCTACCCAGTCCACATTTGGGCTGATGCCTTTGGGATCCAATCGTACATCAGCGAAGCGAAGTCAGGGTGCCGAAGGTCCGCCTTGAGGGTGGCCAGGGTGCTTCACATAGCGTCATACGAAACCGTGTGAATGCCTCTTATAGACCTCATGGCAAAAGAAGGGCCAGGCTCTACAGATGTACGCGAGGGGGTGCAACAGATAGGAGTGTCATCATGAAGGAAGAGAGGGTGTGACAATGGCCCAGTGGCAACGGCGATGGGTTCTATCATCCTCGACGATAGACATTCTGTCTTATTCCTAATGTAACCAACCTCCGTGGCCCAAAAGCAAACACGGAGATGCGGATTATTATTTGACCCAGGGGGTCAAGGTTGTTAAAGGGGCATGGGTGCTACCGTTTTCGAATGGACAATGACTCCTCATGCCCAAACTGTGACCTATTGGTTGATGCGGATCACATGTATTTTCACTGGCCACGCTTCGTTGAGGAGGGAAGAAGTCCACCGACTGCAGGTAGTGACTCCTGATACCATCGTCACTAGAACGCTGGTGTTTCAAGAGAGTTGGAGTGTGGTAGCCACCCAGGCCGCTAAAGTTTTAAAGACGCTTTGGGTACAGGAACGACTGCGAAGGAGTATCCCATGCCATAAGTTGACAGAGCGAAAAGCCGATCTATCCTTCCCGTGATGCAATGCTTGACAGCGGTTCCGTGGGAAGCGAATCGGAGGGATGGAAGGGATTTTTAGTGGGTGGGCACAGGCTAGCTGTGAATCGCACACGCTGTGGAGTGCGGGCCTCGTAGTGTCTTTGGAAGATTTTCCCCTGCCCTTGTAAAAACAACTACACAAACGCAAGTACACTTACACGTACACGTGCGCGCACGCACACTATAAAAGACTTAATAAACAGACAAATAAATAAGAAAATTTCCTTTTCATCAATATATGATTACAAACCTGGCCAACAATAAGAAGAAACCAGCGTCCTACAGGATTCGGGTAAGCAGTAGCAACAGAGTTCAGTCCAGTGCTCGCATCTTTATCAGACAACAAGCCTCTTGAACATGATAAAGGATATACTTCATGCCATATCACCAACTGATGCAAAGGCTCTGAACGTAACAAAGGAACCAATCCCCTTTGCCTCAACATTGTGTGGACATCAGGAAGATCTGCTCTTGGAAGATGTGATGCTAAGAGGTATCCCTAAACCAGAACAATTATCATACAAAATAAAGAAACGATGTTACAACATTGATCAAAGTGACTTAAATTGTGAAAAAGAAAGTACAAATAAAAACAGAAAATACCTTACCTTGTGGTACATACAACAGCCAATTATAGAGAAGAGCCGTTGGCAATCATTGATGTTGCTCCCCTGAGTTTCAAGATAAAAACTAACTGAATAACACATCAAGAGGTTTGAACCAATCTCTCAATATTTTAAATCATTAGATAGTAGTGTAAAGGGATATGACTTGATAGTCAAATTTTTATTATGCAGTCTTAAAAGAGAAAACTATTTCCTTGAAGACTTACCAATTCCTCAAAATCATTGGACTCCAATTCAGATAGTGCTGAGTTCAGACGAATCTATTAATATAAAAATGAAAGAGTCACATAAAAAAATATAACCATCTTACAAAATTATTTTTAATCTTTAAACTACAAACCTGAGCACTAGTTGGTAGAGGAACCCAATGAGCTGCAGGCATAAGTTCCTCAAATTGAGGTCCAGAGTGATCTCCATTGATCAAACGAGAGAAAAACAGGGCAAAGAAGCAATCCACTTCCGTACGACACTCAGGAGCAGTAAAAGCCCTATTGAATATAGAAAAAGAGCATTATCATGTTTTTATCAACAAATCAAGAATGATAGTATTTATTTTCTTCCAATACTCTCAACTGCCTGACCAGGTAACTGGAATTCTCTTGTAAAACTCATTTTTACACAAACAAGCTTTTTTTGTTATAAATATCTTTCCATGTGTCGAATAAGATATAAGGTAACAACGGGTAACATTTCCACAACTTCAAAAAATTTAAGTAGCACAGTCTGTATCGTAAATTTCTTTGCTGGCTGAGCCCCATAGTAAGCTTCCTCTCTTAGAAACATTATATACAATCGTTTGTTGCATTGAGTTACAGTTGTAACCTAAAATGTCCGTAAATATGTATGGTCTATTTTGATGCAGCCAAATCTCGTAATCAATACTTCATTATTTGGATTGAGTTGAAATAAACGACAGAGATAGGTAAATATGTCATGTCCTAGGCATGGAATGCATTTTCGTTATTTATTCTCTATATTTAAGGATACCAAACAAATATTGGGCTCTGTTTTAAAATTCTCTTAGGCTAAAGTTCTGTTAGGGAAGCGGGCGACTACTTTTGACGCCCAATTACTCCTCAAATACGCATATTTTGAAAAAATTCAACATGACATTATTTGAAGATCTGTTTTTGATGAGGATATTTCATTAAGAAAAATAATTGTATCTTCACAATTGTAGTTGCAGAAAGACGCCGAAATTTTTAAAATTTTATGTTTTTGCAAAATCAGGCATTTCAACGAATATAAAACCTCCACCTTTCTCTTATGCTTCCTTTATATGGGAAAGGTCCCAATTTAATCAAGACGTTGTGCTGTTTTTAAGAAAAATGGTTGAAAGAAAATAAATTGCCTATGTTTGACACAAAATTTCGCAAAAATACTCATGTTTTTGAAAAATTGAACATGACCTTATTTGAAGATCTGTTTTTTATGAACACATTTCATTAAGAAAAAAATTGTATCTTTATAATTGTAGGACGACACCTAAAAAAATTTGAATTTTTTTCAATTTTCAAAAAATTAGAGTTTTCAACCAACACGAGACCTACGCCATTCTCTTAAATGACATTCAGACTATCCAGCAAAAAAATGTAGTCAAAATTGTTGGTCCCATTTTTTCTTTAAATTTTGAAAATGTCCCAAAAGGGACTTCAAGTAAATTACCCCCGTAATTAAGAAATCGGTTTCAAATTAAAGGGCCACGAGATCAGTCAGATCGATTGGGGAATATCAATTTTGGAAAAAATCGGCTGGACGGTTTAATTGCTAGTGTTGTTCACAGACGGACAGACGTTGTTTTCCTTGTTTTTTCGGTATCAAAATGGGGATTCTGGCTGCACCACGTGTTAGGGATTTTTTTCTTCATTTAGCAACGGGATTTATCCACTTTTTCGTTATCAGGGTTCGGCAATGAATTCTCTCAGACGAAAATCCGCCGTTTCTTCGTGCAGCATTACATAACTTTCCCTATACTTCGTTTACACTCCGCATATATAGTGAGGAAAGTAATACGTTATCATACCAACTTTAATATCACAGCATTATGCCAATGATCTGTTATTCCTATCAATTTATTTATTTATATGAGTTTATCTAAATGTATTTATTTTTATTTTTAATTCATGAATAATTAGTCCATTTTATACAATAAACATTTACAACGATTTACAAAAAGGTCATTCAAGCGCATAAAAACTATGAAAAATTAATTTAATTACTTCACAAATTAATTTAAACAATTTAAAAATTATACAAGGAAAAATTAAAATTATGTGAATCTACACATCAGTCTGTGACACATCTCAACTAGTGTTGCTACAGAATGACACAGACTTTCCCGTATTAGTTTTCTGTTTCGTTTGGTCTCGGGTAGCTTTTCGGACTTGCCGATACTCTTGACAGCTGCCATCTATTTTTTTCTCTATATTTAAGGATACCAAACAAATATTGGTATCCAAAACAAATATTGGTATCCATTGGGTATACCAAACAAATACCCAACTACATTTTTCGACATTTTTGTAAGTTTTCGGTTTTCTAATAGTAGAACAAAACTATTATTTGGCAATTTTCGTTGAAAAATTTGGAGCCGTTTCGAGAAAATGGCGCTTAAGTGCTACTGTAAATACGAAATTTGACAGAAAAAATTTGACAGTTTTTGTACAGAAAAGTTTTGAGTTTTCGAAAAACTTAATTTGAAGTACTTACACTCACAAATTAAATAAGTGTTTGCAAATAGCTGGAAAAGTGCACTTTAACCGTATGAGAAAACTTTCAAAAAAATTACATTTTTGTAATTTTTGAAAAAAACATACCCCAAAATTAACTTTAAGTCATATTAAAGAGTGAAATTAGCACTAGCTCTTCGAAAAGTTTGAACAAAAAATTTGAAACCATTTTGAGGAAATGGCGTTTGAGCGTTTATGAAAATACGCAATTTTGAGCTAGTTTCATCAGAAAACAATTCAATTTTCGAGAAATTTTATTGGACATTATTTAAAGCTCATGTACTCATTAATATAATAATGTGAACAAATAGCCGCTAATGTAAATATTAATGTGAGAGACAAATCAAACAAACTACATTTTTGCAATTTTTGAAAACACAAAAGAATAGAGGAATATGGCGTTAATGCCATCTCATAGAGCACATTTAGCACTATCTTCACCAAAAGTTTAATGAAACAATTTGGAGCCGTTTTTTGAGAAAATCTGGTTTTAGTAATTTTTTAAAATTTCAAATATAGCGTGCAATATTGCACAAAACTATTAAAATTTTCAAAAAATGTGCATGACTTTAATGAAAGAACTCACTTTGGAGAAGAAACTGTAACGTTTGACGGAAAAATCTCTATCTTCAATTTTGCAGTTGAACGAAACGAAAAATTTCACTTTGGTAATTTTCGAAAATTCAGAGTTAAACGTGAACATGGGACCTACGCCACCTTAAGTGTATTTTTCTCTATTCTTATAAGAAATTTAAAGAAAAATTTGGAGCCTTTTTTGAGAAAATTTGAAAATGTCCGGGAGGCGTCATGTAAAATACCCTCAAATTTTGAAGGATGTTTTTCAAAATCGAGGCGCCACGAGTGGACGCTGATCGGACGGGGAATATCCATTTTGGAAGAAATCGTACGTATGGTTTACGCGCTAATGTTGTTCACAGACTGTCAGACAGACGGATAGAGACGGACGGACAGGCAGACGGACGGACGGACAGACGGACGGACACGGACGAACAGACGGACGGACAGACGGACGGACACAGACGGACGGACACAGACGGACGGACACAGACGGACGGACACAGACGGACGGACACAGACGGACAGACAGAAGACGGACGTTCTGAAAAGACCCACTTTTTCGGTATCAGGGGACTCCAAAACGTGTATTTCCGTTGAAATCTCGAAATCGATTTTCCGCAACATCACATAGCTTTCCCTATACGACTTATATTAGTCCGTATATACGTACGTATACGGGAAAGTAAAAACACATGTTTTTTTTATTAATTCCAAATCGGTAGCATTAGCAGTTCTGCATAGTCTATTAACTGGTTTTCACTGAATGTATATTTGACCCAATGACACACAAATATGCCAAATGATCTTCACCAGAATGGCAGTGCTCCAAAGTCCAGCTGTTCGTTAAAAACAGGTTCAATTTCGCTGTGGAGAATTCCTCACGAAAACTAAATCAGCAATGCCGCTACATGATCTGAGAAGTCGAATACCCAAAGTATTGATATCTCTCTACATTTGTGGTTGACGAAAGAGTCACCAATCCTGGCAGCTTATGTAGCAATCCTAAAGAACTTGTGTTTTCAGTTTGTTGTCAACGTGTGTTGAGTTTCCAATCAACTGTTATGTTCGGCAAAAAATGGTGACCACACTACGGATGAGCATATCAGTACACACTTTGTATTTAATTACCCAGAACAGTGATCTCAAGGCAGTTAATGACATATTTTCTAACCAATCCCAGCAGTTAGTTCGCTCTGCAAACAGCTTAACATAGTCTTGGATGTGATAGGTATGGATGGATATCGTCTCCAAACGACATAGTGGAGCCAATGACACCCTCTCCAATATTATAGAATTCAACATAACCAGTGTTTACCACCAATGTACACCCGGTAAAGGTTTACCGGGTGTACATTGGTACATTTACCGTTACTTAGATTTAAAACTAAATAATTATCATTGCTCCAAGCAGTGAAGGAATTCTGTACATACTGCAAATTAATTGTATCATGCAGAGTATTTACGCCTATACCTTTATAAATTTCCAATTCATCTGCCACGAGCATATTCTTAACAACCCTCAAAACCATAGTAAAGTCGTTGATAAATATCAAGATCACAATGGGATCCAAGTGGTACCCCTGAAGAAACTTGTAATGCATGAGACACTATGTTTCTAAAGGTCACATATTGCCCTCCATTAGTTAAGTAACTGATGAACCACTGCAACAGAGGCTCTCATATCTCAAATTGTTGAAGTTTAAAATAAGATATTGAAGGGCTGACCAAATTGAAGGCTTTACTAAATTCAGTGTAAACACTGTCAACTCTAGAGCGGTATTAATAAGATATCTTGATAACGTAATTTGCCAGAGTTGAAGAAACAATGATGATGCATGTTGATTTTGTTTTCACCTGACTTGGAGACGCATCTTCGTAGTGTGGAAGAATTGTTCAGAATTTTCAACAGAGTAACCTCAAGTTGAACATAGAGAAATGCACATTTTGTCGCAGAAAAGTGGAATTTATGAGCAGGAGATTTCGAACGAGGATATGAAAATTCAAGAAAGCAAGCGGGAGCTGATAAGGATTACCTCCACCTAGGAACATCCGTGGGTTACGATGGCTATTCGGAATTTGCACTACTCATTTGCACGATTCGTTAGAGCTATTCGAGTAAGTCGTACCATAGTTGCATTTAAGGAAGTGTAGCAGGTGGAAATGGGACCAGAATGCCAGGACGCATTTGAGAAACTACGGAAGGCGTTGAGCAGACGCATGCATGTAGTTAAATACCCAGATTTCCGTCAGCGGATGTATTTACAACCGATAGCAGTGGGTTTGCATTAGGCGCCGTTTTATTCCAAATTGAAGAGTACGGGCGCAACAGCAGGTGAATGCTTTGGACAGCCGAACGCTGAAGGGAGCTGAGTTTCGATATGGGGTAACGGAACTGCAAGCTCGTGGTTTGGGCCACTCAGAAGTTTAGGGCGTTATTAATGGGACGCCCGTTTACTGTGATAACGGACCACAAAGCATTAACCATCTTAATGAGAAGCCACACCAACAGTGAGAGGCTGTTGCGTGGAACCTCTGGTTACAACAGTTCGTACTCTACGTCGAATATTGTGATGGGCGGAAGAATGTGCTACCGGACAATTTGTCAAGAATATAGAGGTGAGGGAAAAGGAATTGTCAGAAAAATGTGGTAACAATAATCCAAGTATGTGACATCGATCCCAGACAAAGGACACCAATAGAAATGCAGCAGCAAGACCAATACACCCGCGAAATTGTGAAATAGATAAAGAATCAACGGGATGGGCATCACGATGGTCTCTAAGACTCGTAACTAGAATCCGCGATCTTGGGCGAATATACGAAGGCATATTGTAAAGGAAGATAAATGGACAGAAGGGCAAATTTGAAAGGAACCGGAAGAGATTATTTTCAACACATCAGCATTACGGTTTTATCGGAGGGGAGAAAATTATTAGGACCATTGGACCATTATTATGAACCATTGCTACTGGCCGAATATGGGAAGGGAGGTTCGTCAGATAGCACATGTGGCATTTGTCATAGGACGAAGCACCCAAATCAGCGATATGAGGGCGAGCGGCGAGCGATCGTACAACAAGGCCCGAAAGAGTTGTACGCGGTCGAACGACACGGACTACTGCCGAAAATCAAATTCGGTAACCAATACATTTAGGACTTTACATCGAGGACCCTGTATTGTGACAATACCGAATATTTATTATTTAAATAAAGGAACTTCCTTTTGAAATCTACGTCCCAGATTTCCAGCTCGTGCATGTTTGTGCCGCGCTCGACGGCGGCGACTGAGGGAGAGCTGATTCATTCCGCGCAGCTGCAATGACTGAGTGCCCGTGCCACGGCGGCGGCGGAGAGGGAGATGTTTTAGCGGACGCACCCTTTCGGGTCAACCTGCCCAGAGAATTTCAAGAAACGCAGCGGCAACACGGCCACCCAGGCACTCAATTTACATCCAGTGCAAGCGAGAGCACCGATTATGGAAATTTCCACTCAAATCAGTTGTAAAACATTCTGGTGATTGGAGGAGAATTTCGTACGACGCACGGACCTTCGGCCAATCGCAAAATTTTGGAGAACCTTCTAGAACTTTTGGGGGACTGGAGGGGAGGAGTAAGGCCTGGTGCGAGCTAGCGAGTGCCCGCCGGGATCAGATGGGCGAGGAGTGCCCGCTGTGAGCAGAAGGGGCGAGTGCCCGCAAAGTTCTATTTTATCATTTGATGTTAGTAAAGTTTCTCTTGTTATTCTTCGAATACGCTGCTATATGCCGAGGCAACTTATTGTGTTATCGAAATTCTCTCTACTTGATCGACTTAGTACGACGTGTGGCAAATTCATCTACATCGGTTCGCGTGGCAGCATTGCACGCATTTTTTTAAATTGCGAGACAAGGTTTTAATTATACCGGGAAAATTGTAAACCGATTTGTATCGCGCGATCCAGCGCCTGTCTAAAGGAGCTGAGGTGAACTGAGCTGTCGTGACCCACTGCGTCACATCTGGCGAGAGAGCAAGGAGACGACCTACTGCGCGACGCCTGGTGTGCCCTTCCTAGGCGAGAGAGGACTGGAGAAAGTGGATTCTCTTCAGCTGGAGGCGTGGTCGCCCGCTACTGAATGGTGACGTTAGTGAAGCGCCGGGCAACGGCCTCCACACTGCCCCTCAGGCACCTCTAATTACTATACGCGCACTTTTTCTGGATACTCCACAGCGGGGGTTGCGAGGGGAGGCAGGTTTTGTTTACGTCACGGCAGTGCAGTACTGTCAACATCCACAGAAAACCCAGCGTAAAAGCGCGTCTTGGACCTAGATAGCAATGAGAAACAACTGAAGGGTTTTTTTTAAATTCTGAAGAAATAATTAATAATTATAGAAATTATTCAGTAAACGAAACGGTATGCAGAGGTCATTAGAAAGAGAGAGCGAAAACTGAGAAGTCCGAATTGTAAGGAAGAAGGTGAGCAGCACTGCAAACTGAGCCGTGACGTCCGAGTGGGGCTCATGTTTTCTGCCGAGCCGTGCTGTGCCGGGCTGAGCGAGAACTAGGGAGCTGGAGGATCAAGAAAAAGTGCGAGCATAGTAAAAGACGATTGGTTAACAAGAAAAAGGAAATGGGAATAATTCTTAGACAAACCTTTCGACGCAACATTGGATTCTTTTGAATTCATGTTCAACTTCGATTATAAGATTTAATTGTATTGATATTTTTGTATTAAAATCAAGGATTAGGGAAGGGAAAATAATATCGCTGAGCACACGCGCAGGATTTATAATAATTTTTCTTAGTTTGGTTATTTCTTTCTTTGGATTAAATTTTATGTTCGCTTGGAATAATTTCTTTTCATTTCATAAAATAGCAACGTCTATCCACCGACCCTATTTCAGGCTCTCACCGCTTCCTGAGCTAGCCGGCACCTTGACTCAGGTAAGAGGGAAATTTACGTCGCAACTGGCCTACCCACGTGCGATCAGAGACACCGGCGTCGCAGGATCTGTCGAAGGGTCTCTTAATTGTTCGGCAAATTATATTGTAACTGTTTCTCTTCTTTTCTATGACATTCTGAGTTTGGTTGAATACCCTTGTGATACCAAAATGTATATCGTCTATGGGCTGCAATAGCGGCACTACTCAAAAAATCAGGATTTTAATAATCAATGAGTATGAAGTTTTCCCCTTGTAGTGAAATGAATCATTCTTTGCATTAACACTTCTGCCATTTGTTGGTGGAATACAGTACTGTAAGATAAGCTGCTTTCGCTGCTAGAAGGTCGACCAATCTGTAATTCGTAGTCAGCATTAACTTATTTTACTTTCCCGTAAACGAACGTATACTACGATTTTTCTAACTTTGATCCTCAAGGCCACTCAAATCCCATCTTCGCGGTGGAATATGTCACGGTATTTGGCAATTTTCTCAGTCGTGCCGTCAGGCACCGCATGATCGCGACCGTATCCAAGCAGTGCTTGCGATCATGCGACTTCTACCGGCAACACCGAGAAAGACGCGGAATGCCGAATTCCATCGCGACAATGGGCCTTGAATGTCCTTGAGGGGCAAAGTTATAGAAATCGCAGTACAGTCTATAGAGCGTCCAAGCATTTGAATGCAGTACGGAGCCTTATGGAGTATTGTCCTCTCTTTCTATCCAATACAATTTTACATAAGACTCTCTCTATCGCAAGCTGTGTTGCCAATTCACAAGGCTCGGTGTTATTCGGTTCGTCCATTTTGTTTCACGCGCAAATATTTAACATGTTACCAAACGATAGCTTCAATTGTGTTGATCTTAGACCACTGAGTTTTTTACCAGTTATTCTTAAAACTCTTATGAATATTATGGTTATTTTGTAATTGAGTTTAATGGTTTAGTTTCGAAGAAATTAATTATAAATTAGAGCCAAGTGTTTATTTTCTACATTTTGACGTCCTTAAATTTTCACCATGTGAGAAACTTTTTAATATTGAAGAAAACCCCAAACTTCCAGCGGATGAAATGACACGGGAAGTCCAAATTTCATATGAGGCCAACCACGTTTCTATATGAATAATGGTTTTTGAGTTAGACGGTGATAATGGCCATGTTTTAGTGCGCTCGGAACGAACATGTCGTTGGTCGGAGGTCTTCAACACGATCTTAGCGATTCGTAACAGGCGATGGGGAAAGGAAATATAGAGTATTTATTTTGAATTCACTTATTACTAAAAGTGAAATACAAATTAACGTATCTAAAAACTGAATTAGAAATTACAATTGAGGAGGCGTTCATGCAAAAAAAAAAATGTTCATCGGGAAAAATATGTTTAGTTCTTTATCATTTCTATACAGGTCAAAAAGGGGTATATTAGTTACAGAAATTGTTGTAGTAGATTTGTCTGTTTGGAGAAATAAAATATTTGTACATAACCTCAGTAAAATAATTTTTCCCAATCAAATATGATAATTGTAGCCCTATTTTATGCAAAATCCAACATGTCCACAGGTGCTTCGGCCAAAAGCAAATGTGTCAAATTTTCCAAGCAAAAGCAAACATGTCCAACTTTTAATCTGGAATATTCGTCATAATTATAATAACTGATTTGATAGCAGTATTCGCAGACATTTCTAACAATACTGATAAGCAGCAGAGCATATTATATTGCTTGGAAACGCGATAACTTGTAAACAATCAGTTTTTCTCTATTTCTGAAAAATCTGATTTGGCATGTTATTTGTGTAAACGCTTCACAATAACAGTGTTAATTCCAAAGTCATTCAACCAGTAATTATGTCTTAAAATGTGCTTTTCAAATGCAAAGATGTGGCGAATTTGTAGCAATGTTGTGAATTTAATACAATTGGCAGAGAGACGCGAGATGTTAATGAAACTTTACGAAGCAAGGAACGCCGAATTATTATCAAAGTTTTTGATTATTTTAGCAAAAAAATATAACGTTTCAACTGCTATCAAAGAAACGTCTGTTGCAACAGGCTGTTCGGGAAGAACCATTTACAAGCTTCGAAAGGAATCTACCCAAGACATTTTGATAACACCAGGTAAAAAAAGACCTCATAGCAAGCCAAATAAAAATGCCAGGCAGTTCACGTAAAATCAATACGTAAAATCTGAAATTCGGAGAATAGTACATGACTTCTTTTTTAAAAACACCCCCCAACATTAAAATCAATTTTGAATGTAATCACTACTAATAAAAATTGCCGAACTTATCAAAATCCACATTGGACAATATTTTGAAGGATATCGGTTTTGTGTACGAAAAAAGAGGAAAGATGGCAATGTTAATGGAAAGAGACGACATTATTTGCTGGAGACACAAATATTTGAGAGACATTAGAAAATTCCGGAAAGAAGGCAAAACTATTATATATACTGACGAGTCATGGGTTAATTGGGCACAGTGCTCAAAAAGCTTGGCGAGATACTGAAATTAAAACACCTCGCCAAGCTTTTCTTGCAGGTTTGAGTGTTGGTCTCAAATCACCAACCTCCAGGGGTCCTCGTTTCGCTTTATTACATGCTGGAAGCAGTGAGGGATTTTTAGTTGGAGCAGAATTGGTAATGTTGTGCAAAAAAACACTGCAGATGCTCACGATGAAGTGGATGGAGAACTTTACGAACAGTGGTTTGAGCATACATTGCTACCTAACGTACCGAAGGGCTCCGTAATAGTGATAGACAACGCTCCATATCACTCCAGAAAATGCGAGGCTTTGCCAACGAGCAAGTGGAGAAAAGAGTCTATCCAGATATGGCTACAGGAAAAAAAACATTGCTTATGAAGAAGGTCTACTGAAGCGAGATTTACTATCCATTGTCCAAACAGAGAAATCAAAATACGACAAATTTAAAATTGATGAAATTGCAAAGGCAGGTGGATGTGAAGTGTTACGGCTACCTTCTTACCACTGTGAACTGAACCCCATTGAAATGGTATGGACACAGGTAAAACACTATGTAGCAATGAGGAATACTTCATTCAAGGTGAATGAAATGGAACCCCTTATACGCGAAGGTTTCAAACAAGTGACACAGGAAAATTGGCAAAATTACATTTCTCACGTAGTAAAAATTGAAAATGAGATGTGGAAAGCCGATGAATTACAAGATGATGTAGACGAATTTGTAATTCATGTATCAACATCGTCGTCTTCGTCATCTGACTCCTCTGGTTTATCAGAAGAAGAGAACGTGAGTGAAACATGTGAAGGAATAGAAGGGGTCTCACCGTTACAAAATTGATACTCGTATTTGGTAAGTGAAAATTTTATTACTTGATGACAATTATTTTACAGAAACGTATGTAATATTTGAAAGTGATTCAAAAGTACATTAGAATTCGGCCATTTATTACAAGAAACCGTAAAGAATCTTACATTGTAAAGGATAGTTTGTTATACTGATTTAAGGAATAGTACCGTATAAAAATTGTCAAAAATGTTTGGTAACTTGTATACTTCAATAATTAGTTGTATTTATATTATTCATGCATGTGTTCGACCTCGTCTTTCCGAATCAGCCATGTAAACACCCATTTTTAACACCCTACATGGCATACGGGTACGGCCGCAGGACAGGCAGCGCGTGGAGGTTTCCGCTCATCGACAGGCAGCAAGTCTGAATACTAATTGTCGCACAACCACTACTTACAATGCTTCATTGCATATTGAAATTAATATTTATGAATTTCGAATCGTTTTGAACAAGTCTGTAAAATTCCATATCAATTTGCGTATTTATCATGGCAAGTGTTGCGCGTAAGCGCTGAGCGAGAAGTGGCAACGCTGTCCTCCATAAGCGCTGTACTGCAATCAAATGCTTGGACGCTCTATAGGAAAGTTATGTGATGCTGCGCGAAAAAAGTTCGCCAGAACAACGATTTTCGGCAGAACAACTCTTATTACAGGGCCCTGGTAACGAAAAAGTGGATAAATCCAGTTGCTAAATTTAGGGGGGGAAATCCTCTAACACGTGGTGCAGCCCAAATCCACAATTTACAGCTCCTTGATACAGAAAAATTGATTAACGGCAAAAACGTCTGTCCATGTGTCTGAACTACGCTAGCCACTAAACCGTTCAGCCGATTTTCTCCAAAACTGATACTCTTCGATCGATCTGACCTCGTGGCCCTTTGAATTTAAAACCGGGAGGGGGGGTACTTTACATTAAGCCCCTGGGAAATTTTCAAAAAACGGCGCCAACAATTCTATCCAAATTTTGTAGTTGGATAGTCTGATGGTCATTTAAGGGAATGGTGCAGGTGAGCCATTCCACGTCAAATCGCACAAGAGTTGACACTTTTTTTTAAATGTATGATTTTTTTTCGTAAATCCGGACATCAAAAAAAGAGACACGTATTTTTTTATTTGTCTGAAAATTGATTATTTTTGTAGTTACGGCTATATTAAATTTTGGTATTTCCAGGTACTTTACAAAATAAGATCAATTGTTGCTCGGAATGTACTAAACATAAAAATTTCTGGTTTGTTTCATTTAATACTTTGAAATGTGTATTTTATTCCCCTGTAAATAAATTTTTCAAAAAGTATTTTTTTTCATTTTAAAAATGTATTTTTTTCAGAAAAATTAAAATTTCTATATAAACTTGAGACAAAAATTTGAAAAAAATATAGGCATATTCCCTGGTCAATTTTCTATAAAATACAACAAGAAAACAGTTATACAGTTCAAAACCACATATACAGTTCTAAAAAAATCAATTGTAAGTATGAGGGTGCGTTCTGCCTACCCACGCACTAACGAATTGTGTTCGGTCAGTCTTTGATGCAAGTGCTGAAGAACTAAAAAAAGAATTACCGTCTGACTGATTAGGGTTTCAAGAGTTATTAGTATTTCAGGTGTTCACTCTGCCCCCAGAATATATGACGTGTCATACATATTTTTGTGGGTAACATCGTAGGTGATTTGTGGGTCATCTATGTTCTTATGGGTGACAGCGAAACAAATTGAAATACGAACCATTTTACGTCAAATCGCACAAGAATTGACACGACTATTTTTTAAATGTATGTAATTAAAAAAAATAAATGACACGAACGTGTATCATTCATTATGGACATCAAAAAAGAGGAACATGTTTCTTTATTTACCTGGTTATGCCTATATTAGATTTAGGAATTTATGCGTACTTCGCAAAATATGATTGATGGATGCTCCGAATGTACTTAACACAAAACTTTTTGTTTGTTTCATTTAATATTTTAATATGTGTATTTTATTCCTCTGTGAATTACTTTCTCAAAAAATATTTCATTAAAAAATTGTAATTATTTTAAAAAAAGAAATTTCTATATGATCTTGCTCAGATAAAAATGTGAAAAAAATATAGGGGTATTCTTTGTTCACTTTTCAAAACAAAAAAAGAAAAAGTGACAGGAACAAATC
The DNA here is from genome assembly GCA_031308135.1 of Acheta domesticus. Classification (NCBI taxonomy): domain Eukaryota; kingdom Metazoa; phylum Arthropoda; class Insecta; order Orthoptera; family Gryllidae; genus Acheta; species Acheta domesticus. Next base: position 65,574 of record JAHLJT010002999.1, on the reverse strand, counting down.
AAAAAATTTATTGTTTGTATGCGGGCGCGTGGTTCCTACCCATGTAATAACGAATTTTGTTCAATCAGTCTTCGATACAAGTGCTGAAGAACAATAAAAGGAATGACCGTCTGCTTGATTAAGGTTTCAAGAAATATCAGTAACTCATATGTTCACTCAGTCCCCAGAAGGGATAGGTGACAGCAAAACGAATTCTACTACCGCTTTTCCTCATGTCAGCTAAACGAATTTTACTGCTGAGTCCCTTTGCGTCCCAGGAATGGGGTGCCCTTCCAGCCTTACTCATGAAATACAATCGACCACTTGTCAAGGGACATGAGTAAAATTTTCTCAACATCAGTCGCAATACGCACATTTTGATGACAAATGTACTAGTGTTCGTTCTGTGAATCGTGTGTACACTATTCTACATGAGCGGCGATCATCGTATGAGATACGACAGATGTTTCAATTCATTTAATCTTTCTGATCACGATTTTTAGAAAAGAAAATCTCCAATACGCGTAAACCACAATTTGCTGGTGAATTTACAGAAGTCATTAGATTGGCGAATTTGTGATTCATTTCAGAAGAAAGGGAATCGGCTTCGAGATCAGTGGCTCCCATGGCCTTAACGAAAGTAGCGGAATGTCCAGTGAATACAGTGAAAAGAGTGGAAATCAAGGAAATGACCAATTTAAGTTTTTCAGATAGCTCGTCAAGTGTCTGCGAAATGAATAAAGAGAAGATAAACAAGAGTTTAGTTGCAATAGGAGGAAGAAGAAAAAGAAAAGAAAAAAGGGGAAAAAAGAAAAACAACGCAAAGAAAAGAAAATTGGAACAAAAATGGTATCCCCATGAGAAATTTTAGACAGTACTAAGTGCCAACACAGATATATTTTTCACACTCACAATCCTTCGATGTCCATCGAAAAATCAGACAAAGATACTATATAGAAACTTATCGAACCCTTTCACTCAACAGATGAATCAAAAATTTAAATTTTAATAATTTTTGAAAGTTGGACATACAATAAAATTTAACGACATTTTACAGCAACCGAACATATGATAAAAGTGTCTAAAAAGTTAGCTGAAGAAAATGGAATTTTGTCCAGACCTGGAGTAAATTCAGTAAGGCATTAAAACTGTGCATTGTGACGAAACTGTAGGAATTCTATGGTAAGCGAGTACAAGTGAGTTGTGAGGGACCAGAAAATTTCAAAATGTCAGTCAAAATAGTCAAGAATCTGTCATTTAATTATTTATAAATATATTAATATTATATATATATATATATATACACACACACACACACACACACACACATATATATATATATATATATATATATATATATATATATATATATATATATATATATATATATATATATATTCTGACGCAAACCCGACCTGAACTATGACAATTTAATGCCCTCCCCAATTGTTGAGCGTCGGGGCAGTGCGCAGATATCTGCTCTTGCGAGCTATTGTTACCTCGGGGCAGTAGGAACTTTTTGGGTGTTGAGAGCCAATCCAAACAAGAACACATTAACAATTAAACAGGGTTTAATTGTCTCAAAAACCCACTACGTCTACTACAGAAAAATCATCAAACATAAACTTCAATGCAACATCAAACACACAAAAAAATTCACATAAAAAAACCAATTCGAAACTCTTCAAAAATTGCACACTACATAATTACTCAAACAACTAAGGAAATCCTTTGTAACTAAATTTTGGCCAAATTTATCTCCAATTCTAAACAAATAATTCGTGATATTTAAATTAAGATTGGTAAATTTTCTTGCATAAGGTTACATGGACAAAAAACTGCGTGCGCTAGGGCACCACTCTCTCTATCCTCTTCAGTCCGTAGGTGCACATATGTGCACCTTCGTTTCTAAGCACGTATTTCAGTGTGACCTGCGATTTTTCCTCTTTTCTTTGGCGATTCACGTTTTTTAACCTTCAAGCTTTTTAATTTCATCAAGCATGGAGCTTCTGTGCACTTTTGTATTGAATTAAGCGTGAAGAAAGTAGTTCATTGTAGAAGATGGCGGCCCGTTCTCACCGGCGCGCCGGTGCGTGAGAGGAAGTATTTTTGATAACGTATTGTATCATCTGATGATGTATTTTCTGTTTCATATCTATTTATAAAGTTGAAAGTAGAGCTTTCTATCCTTGGAAAGTGAATAAATGGATTTTTCTATGCTTTGTATACAATTGTTTTTGCTGGTACACATATGTGCACCTTAGGTCATTACGTTAATTTGAGGTTATGGGACTACATCGTTACGAAACTTTTTTTCCGTTGGAACTGCGATGACTACTGAACAGTTATTTGAATTTCTGAATCAAAGTTATGTTAATTCTTTGGACTCAGGTAGTGATGATGAATTATTTGCTGATGAGGAACCCATGCCTGCAAAATCTAGTTCTGATTCTGAATCAGAAAATCACATTGAAGACTGTACAACAAGTGAGAAGATTTCTACTAAGTGCAGGAATGATAAGTTGTGGAAAACGAGAAATATGATTCAAAAGGCACCCATTCTTGATGATGGGGAACTCTACGAGGATTATAACGAGTCGAAAGGTATTCTAGAAATCGTCATGGAATATTTTTCATAGTAATTTTGGAAGTTAGTATCATACCAGACGAATCTGAAATAAGGGCAAGCTTCTTCTAAATGTATCAGAAATGATGTATCAGAAATTTTACATTACGTAGCAATTAACACGTAGGAATTACATTACATAAGAGATAACGGAAACTCAAAATTCCACAGGATGAGATGTATTGGAGTAGACGTCTCCATTTTCCGCTTATCAGCGATACAATGCCTTGAGATAGATACTTCAAAACTAGGAATAATTTACATTTTGTTGATAATCTTTCATCTCACTATCCTGATGAAAATCCTTATAAAATTGACAGCGAATGTGTAACACTACTGTCCTCGTGCGTTGGTAGCACTCCACACAATACATGTGAAAGATAGCCGAAATTAGAAGAGAAAAAAATTATTTACCACAGTCTGGTGTTGTACAAGCATACAAAAAAAATATAGGGCAAAAGATCTATGTAAAAGGTTGCTTTATTACTAAAGAAGCTCTGTAAGAACAAATAAATGGCCAACCAAATGGAGTATTCAGTTGTCTAGTTTATGTTGTAATTGTAAACTGTTGACTCATATTGCAAGAAAAAAGTCAGGCCTAAATAAAAAAAATATCCGTTTCCATTGATTTTATTCAGATTGCATTTAGCCATATCATTGGTAAAATTCCAAGACAGTAGGAATAGCAGCAGACAGCCACATTTTACAGTTGATAACAAAGATAGGGACAGTGCTGAAAATTGCACGCCAAGAAAGAAATCCAGGCAAGTAGTAAGTCAACTTGTGGATGAAGTAAGATACGATCAAATTGGCCATTTTCCAGTTTTCTGTGATAATAAATTTGCAACAAAAATGAAGAAATGTTGGTTACAAATCAAGAACAAGAGTAAAAAACACGAAATGCAATATGTATTTGTGTGTACTGAAGCATAACTGTTCTTTGAAATACCATACAAAAAAATCGTAAAATAAGTAAATGTGGAATTTTTAATATCAATAATAGGAGTATGGAATAAATAATTTTTCCAGATTTCTATCTCTAATTATATCCTGATTTCCATTAACAGTTATGGTTTTTCCTAACTAACATTTAAGTAGGAAATTTACAGTATTGACCTGAGGTGCACATATGTGCACCAACGATTTCCGAAATATATGTAAAAAAAATTGTTTTTTGATATATTTGCTTCTTTACTTCCCAAACAACACAATTCAGCAAAAAACTACCAGAATTTCATAGCGCATTTGTCACCGGGTCTGAAGAGGCTATACTTCAGTTGCAACTATGAATAATAAATTAACTACATTCTATTTACAAACTCTTGAGGTAATAAGGCATCAAAAAATGGCTCGTACGTTATGAATCACAAAATGAAAGTTTTATTGCCTCCCGAGTCCACTACTTCCATCTATTTTCTCTTTTAAATTTCCCTTAGGGCGGCGCGAACTTGACGTAGATTTTTCGTGCTCGAACCGTTACCTTCCATCAATCTGACGCAAACCCGCCCTGCGTCCGGGCGCTGGCTGCAGCAGCGACACCGATGGCTCGCGCGCCGGCAACCGAGGTCGACACCTCGCCTCTGTCGACTCGCCTCCTCGTGTGCTTTCCCTCTTCTGGTCCCGGCGCCGTATCTTCTCTCTTCAGCTCCCGGCCCCCTATTCTTCTCTCTTCTGCTCCCGGCTCCGTCCCTCGTCCAATTCCGAGTGGTATACGCCTGGCTCCAATCTCGTCCAGCACGTCCGTTGTACGCGCCCGGTGCTTTCCGTTACACCGGCGTGAAATGACTCTCGCCTCACGAAGCACCTCGTGCCAGTCTCTCTCCTGCTGCAGATTATATCTGGCTAAATCTCAGTGCGAACTACTATCGCAATTTAGTAGGCGAATTCACCACTGTGTCGTAACTGGAAAAAATTTTCTCTCAACATCTAATAAAATTCGCGGACGACTGACTAGGACGTCTTTCTGACGTTGGACACTCCTAGCTAACGTCGTTACTCCTAGCTAACGTCTCCTAGCTAACGGCGAATAATTCCAATACCAAAGAAAGAGCTGGGTCGGCGATCCGGATCAATCCGCTCCCGCTCGCGGGCTTGCGTTTTATGTGCCCTTCATGGCAGGGGTAACGCGGCGTCTCCCCCTCTCCGGCTGATGTACGTCATTTTCGTCGCGTCGTTCAGCGGACGCTGCGGGCGACAGTCTTCTCGGCCGCGGGCGCACCCCACTGGTTTGTAAAATATTATTATCTTTCAAAGTTACTGAGATCCACTTTGATTTTTTTGGACTTATCATTAATATTCTAGTACGTTTATAAATATTTTTTTAAAATTTTTAGCTCATCGAGTTTACAAAATATTCAATTTTCAAAATTTTTTTAAAAAAATTGAAAATTCAGGAGATTAAATATTATGCAAAATCTTAAAATTGAAGCATGTTTTTAAGTTTTGAATGGAACTTGAACGAAATTTCTATAATTAGTGTATTCAAATATATGATATTTTTAAGTTAGTGATGCGCGTCATTTTTAGCAAATTTTATTATGCAATATTTCCGAAAATAATAAAGTTAGAAAAAAATAAAAATACACGTGTTAACTTATTTGATCCATAAAACAAATAGAAAAAATTAGAAAATAATTAAAAATATTAAGATCAAATTTTGGTCTTTTTTGTGCGATTTGACGTGGAATGGCTCAGGTCAGAGTTGATTGAAAACTCTTATTTATCGAAAATGAAAAAGAAATTTGGCATCTTCCTACATCTATAATTGCGAAGATATAATTTCTTTTTAATGAAATGTGTTCATAAAAACAGGTCTTCAAATAAGTTCATGTTCAATTTTTCAAAAACATGAGTATTTTTTGCAAAAGTGTGTGTCAAACATACGCAATTTTATTTTCATTACACTATTTTTTTCTTAAAAAGCACAATATTTTTTTATTAAATTGGGACCTTAGGAAGCATAATGGAAGCTTAAGAGAATGGTGCAGGTTAAATGCCTGATTTTGCAAAAATTTTAAAAAATTAAAAAATTTTCGTCCTCTTCCTACAACTACAATTCTGAGCATACTATTGTTTTTCGTAATGAAATGTGCTCTTCAAAAACAAATTTTCAAATCAGGTCATGCTGAATTTTTTGAAAATATGAGTAGTTTTTCTTTAATTTCATGACAAACTTACAGTCCACTGCAAATTTACTGCGCTTCAGACAGTTGGATGTGCTTCATATGTTAGAATTTGTCTAAGTTCGTTTCTTACATTTAACCTTTTGTTAAACATGTACACATTATTATTTTAGAAATTATTTAAAACCTACTTGAAATTTATGAAATAACTAGTGGTGCTACAGAATGGCACAGATTTTCTCATATTAGTTTTCTATTTCATTTGGTCTCGGCTAGCTATTCGGACTTGACACATACTTGACAGTTATTTGGTCTGCTCATTGCATATCACTGAGTAACCAAATAGAAAAAAATTCAAAAACAATTCTCGAGGTATTTATATTACAAAAAGTTCAAGCAATCTGCTTATGAAATTTCTTATAATATTTTAGTTAAAGAATTCAATCTAACTACTCTTGCCAATAGAAGAGGCTTTGCTGAACAATTGTTTTTATTTAAAATAGTTAATGGTCTATCAGATAACAGTGACTTCCGGTCACAATTGTCATTTAATGCACGAGTATCAAATTTAAGAGGACTAGAATTACACAGGTCGACAACCAAAAATTTGATTTCATAATTTTGTCTATCTTTCTGCTTTTTGGTGCTCTGAAAATGAATATGAAGTCCGTCACTCTCCATCACATACACATTTCTTTCAAATCCATGAAACATCCATAGCATACGCACATATTTACTTTGGTAACCAATATCTTTCTTAAACAATTTTTGACATTCTAAACATTATGTTCTAATAACACTCTGCTTGAATAGACGTTGCGGTCATAAAGGTTCTGTTCAGATACGAAGGTAATTGTTATCTTTTCTTGGTAGTCCCCTTCTGAAGTTAATCAAGATAGAAATGGTTATCTATGGAAATTGGAGCCCACTTTGTTGCGCATTCTCCCAGTCCAGTAGTATCAATTGAAGTGAATACATTCACTTAGGTCATCTAGTCATCTAGTGTTAAAAAAGATTTTCTGAAGTTTGAAAGTGCATTTTGAAAAATGTCTCATCGGCGTTGTGTTATCAGTCTATACTACTTCTGTTTTATCTGTGGTGAATTCACAATCAAGAAGTAACAAATAAATATAACACATTTCATCATAATAAATAAAGTGAATGTTTCAAATACCTAAGTACCATGTTTCCTGGTTTAAGTCACGCTAAGATAAAAGAAGGAATCTTTGTAGGCGCAGAGATCATAAAACGTTTCTCCGATCCACATTTTGCTTAGACCATGGATGAGAAGGAGAGGATGACTGGAATTCTATTAAAGAGGTTGTTGACAAGTTCCTTGGTAACTACAGATGTAGCGTGGAAAGTATGCTGAAGGCTTTTCAAACACTGGGATGCCACATGAGTTTGAAGGTTCACTTCCTACACTCACATGAGGACTATTTTCCGAAAAACCTGGGGAACATCAGTGAAGAACAAGAGGAAAGGTTCCATCAGGACATCAAGGGGATAGAACGCAGGTATCAAGCTTCAACATGATGGCGGACTGTTACTGAATGCTACATCGTCAAACACCTGAAGAGTCATATTCCCAGAAGCGCACACGAAGATGTTTCCAGAAGAAAAGAACATGTTTTCATAAAAATTACAAATAAATATGCATCACTGTTTACTCTGGCAAGCTTATATCAGTACAAAACAATGCATTTTGTATTGTTAATAACTTGTAAATAAATAAAAACGGTCAGCCGATTCTGTTTTCTTGTGCTGTTATAACTACTATCTTCAGAGATTGAACCTGAGATTGAAAAAAAAATGTACATGCTAGAGAAAAACTGACCTCACTTTCGGTTTCAGCACACCAAAAAACATAAAGATCAAATGATATTATCAAATCAAATTTCAAAAAGTTTTCTTTTGTAGACCTGTGTTGTTATATTTCAATAAACCAAATTCAACATCGCACAAATATTCACCACTCTTGAGAATATCTTAAAAATTCAATGAATTCAGTAGAGTGTGGGATTTAGACTTAAGCTTTTCCTTTCTAAAATATAAACAAAATTTAAATAAAATACTGAATGATCACTGAATGAGGATTTATTATATTACATATTGCTCACTATTATGTTCCAATTATTTTGATGATGTGTTTTCCATTTTTGTAATATTGTCATTTTATACTCATATGTGTTCCTTTTTTGTAATGACTGGTTTGAAGACATAATGTTTCCATTTTTGTTTATCTTACTGGTGTGGTATGTTTTATCAATTTTTGCAAAAATATGTATTCTTGTAATTGGACTTCTGTTATTCAGTTTTGTTATTTCATATGAAACTTTTTTTGTATGTTTTTTCTTGCAGTGCCTACTGTAATTGGGGCTTTGCCCTGTTATAGGTAATTAAATCAATCAATCAATCAATATTCTTGCCAGCTACCATCTATCGCCACCCAAGGTACATTTTTTGAAATTTTCTTGATTTTCAGTTTATTAATAATAGAACGGAAATATTCTATCAAGAATATTAAAGAGCGGTAAAAGCTTGTTGTAAATGGCAATTTTCTTTGAAAATTTTGAAGTGGTTTTTAAGAAAAGGGTGTTTAAACGCTTTAAAATTCGACATTTGAATTTGATTTTTTTTTTTTTTTTTTTTTTTTTTTTTTTTTGAAAAACTTCATTAGAAGTCATTTGAAGCACATCAACTCATAAATACAATAGTGTTTACAAATTGCTGGAAATGTGCATATTGACGGTATGAGAAATCTTTAAAAAAAATTACATTTGTGTAATTTATTAAAAAACAAAAAAGAACTTCATGTCATACTAAAGGAAGTGCAATTAGCAATCCATTCCAAATGTTTGAAAAAAAAATTGTGAGCGACTTATGAGAAAATGGCATTTGAGGGTTTCTGAAAAGGCAGAATTTTGAGCTAGTTTTCATAGAAAACATGTGTTGAGTTTTCGAGAAACTTTACATGACATATTTAAATCACATGTACTCATTAATATAATAATGTGAACAAATTGCTGCTAATGTAAATGTTAATGACATGAGAAGCAAGTAAAAAAAAATTCATTGTTGTAATTTTTGAAAAAACAAAAGAATAAGAACAACATGACATTTATGTCATCTCGTAGAGTACATTTGGCACTATCCCTACCAAAAGTTTAAAAAAACTAATTTGAAGCTGTTTTTGAGAAAATCTTGTTTTTCTAATTTTTTTAAAATTGCATGCAATATTGCACAAAAACTACTAAAATTTTCAAAAATGTGAATAAGACCTTCATGAAAGAACTCACTATGGGGAATAAATTATATTTGAAGGAAAAATATCTATCTTCAATTTCGTAGTTGGAGGAAGATGCTGAAAAAATTCAAACTTTTGCAATTTTCGAAAATCCACAGGTAACTGTGAAAACGAGTCTACGCCACCTTAATAAGTGTATTTTACTCTATTCTTACAAGAAATTTCAGGAAAAAATTTGGAGCCGTTTTTGAGAAAATTTTGAAAATGTCCCGGGGGCTTTATGTAAAGTACCCCCAAATTTTGAAGAAAGTTTTTCAACGTCTCAAAGCTTAGACTAGAGCCAGGCGGACAGGGTTTCTTCAATTTGGAAAAAATCCTACGAGTGGTTTAGGCACTGGTGGTGTTCACAGACTGACAGATGTTTTGCTTTCAATTGTTTTTTTGGTATCAAGGACCCACATAACAGGGATTCTGGCTACACCACGTGGGGATTTTTTTTTCTTTATTTAACAGCTGGTTCTGTCCACTTTTTCGTAATCAGGGTCCGGCAATGAATTTTTTTCCACTTACAATTCACCATTTTTTCACGCAACATTACATAACTTTCCCTATACTATGCATTTTACTCTGTATATACGTATGTATACAGAAAAGTTAAAATTCCGCCTTTTCAGAAACGCTCAAACACCATTTTATCAAAAATGGCTCCATATTTTTTCTTCAACATTTTTATACAAATAATACTAATTGAATATGACGTAAAGTTCAATTTAGGGTATATTTTTGTTGTTATTTTCAAAAGTTACACAAATGTAATTTTTTTAAAGATTTCTCAAGCCGTTAATATGTACAATTCCAGCAATTTGTAAACACTACTGTATTTGTGTGTGAATGTGCTTTAAATATCTTGAAATGAGGTTTTAGTATCCTTTAATATTCTAAAATTAATATTTCCGTTCTACCATTATAAAATTGAAAAATTAAGAAAATGTCAAAAAAATGTTGTTTGGGTGGCAATAGATGGCAGCAGCTGGCACAAGTATGTGGCAATACCAAATAACTCACCCAGACCCATAGAAATAGAAAACTAATACAGGAAAGTTTGTGCCATTCTGTAGCACCACTAGTTTGCTAATAATTCAGATAGATCAGACAACATGCCTTTGAGATCCTTTATTGTAATGCCTGAACACTCATGGAAAATCTACAACTTGATAACATTTCATTCCTTTCAGCACAGCTACAATGATGTTATTAAATATAAAAGCATTTCTTTTTCAGAGGATACTTTTTGTTTTAAAGAAACAGTGAACAGTACCAGTACTTCTCAAACAGTGTAGGATGGATATGCCTAATGAAATAATGAAACATGAAACCAAGATAAATGTACATTTTGGTTCCAATGAAACATGAAAATTTTGCAATTCATGAAATGTAACACATTACAAGTTTATAACAGACAACCATTTAATCTTTTTTTTCTAGTAATGATGCTGATGTGACGACAAACTCACCTGGTAAGAGTCTGAAAATTGAACTGGAGGAAGTGCACCACATCTGCAATTAACTGACGGCCTTCTTGTAAAGGGCAACGAGAACCAGGTAGAGCGAGAAGTAGCAATTCATGACCATATGCCCAGTAAAGCACATGAATCAATTCTCCATGCAGCATAATAGTTGAACTATGTAAAAATAAATAAATAAAAAAATAATAACATGAAAATGTTATCTACAATCACTTCTGAGATCATGAGAAACTCAATGTTCTAAATTATGAAAAAAGTGATTAATCAATTGAAAAAAGAAATACAACCCTATGACAGAAAAAATAAATCCTTTGGAAAAAAAAAACATAACAAATGTGGAACAATTGTTTCACAAGTACAAAAAGAAAATACCGTAAATACTCAAATATAACCCGCAAATATTTTTCAAAAGTTCCTAGCTGAAAATTGGGGTGCGGGTAATATTCACGTCAAGGTCGATACCGCGACCTTGAAGCGTGTTGCACGTAGTTACATGGAGGTGTAGTTACATGGTTTATTCTTCGGATTTTTATAATGTGGCGGGACACGGCCCGTCTTCACTATGGAATATGTCACGGCATTTTGCGTCTTTCTCTGTCGTGCTGCTAGATGTTGCATGATCGCGACTGTATTAAGCAAGCTTTTTTTGACATTACTTTCCGTAAAATTAGGGTGCGGGTAATACTCGAGGGCGGGGTATATTCGAGAATATACGGTAATGAAAATAATTACTTTTCTGTACAAAAAATACACTAAAATTCAATCTCACAAAAAAGTCCTTATAAATATGTACTGTAAATGAAATGAGATTGATGGTAAATCCATAAAAGCTTTCAAAAAATAATCTTCCTTAATAGTTTGTCAGTGATATCAGACATCCCACAATATTTTAACTTCAATCAAATTTTCTAAAGAAATCTTTACCCCATAACTTCAGTTTATTGCAGTGTCACACAAAGTCCAAATATTCATTACAACAGGTCTGGACAAAACATTCAGTCCTAACTTCAAAGATCTTGCCAAAATATAATGCAACATAATAAAACACATTTACTAGTCAGAATGAAGAAGGGTTCAGGCAAGAATCTTCAAAAGGGTGTTGAATTTAAGAGTTTCCAATTTGATGTCCACAAAATACGAAAATCTGTACCATTCTCCTTAACAAATCAATTAAGCACTGAAAATAACAGAAGGAAGTTATGAGAGATGCAAATACCACATACTGGTACTCTATAAGCCATGTTCTCATTTCAGGCCTTAACTGTACAATTAACTTAACTGTTGCAAGCCATCAGAAGTAAATCAAGATGCAACAGACAGCAGATACAAAATGATTTTATAATGTCTTTTCATGACTGTAGACTCCTTTTCAAACAAAAGGAAATATTGATCAAAGTAAAAAACAAACCAGTGATGTAGTAGGAAAGAATTTCTAAAGTTCATTAAAAGCGTTCATCTCAGACTACAATTGGATGGTTCAAGGAAAAATAGTGCAAATCCATATGTCTGTAATTTTCGTCAGCTGGAAGAAAAAAGTTTTTCTAAATACAGGTTAGTTTCTATATGGCTTCCTGCTTCATATTGAAGTTCTATGAACACATTTATACCAGGTTTCAGTCATGTTTGCTCTTAGGAGGCATTCTAAGATGCTTATTTTGGATTTAGGAATAAGGGTTAGCACTACCTTCCCTTGGACCCTTTCAATTGATGATTTTCTCTTGGTAAGTATTTAAGTATAAATAGAACTTTTCCAATCAAAAAGAGGCATGGAATTAGGGCTCTGTACAACTTTGATGTTTGGCAAATTACTTTATAACCAGGGTTACTAAAAATCATGATTTCTTTGATTTAAATATTCAAATTAGGTACAATTTTTAGACATTTGAAAAAGAAAAAAAAAAGACCATAAATTGAAGGGTGGGTAGAAAAAGGGGCTATCCCACTTTGATCTAGTTCTGAGACATTGAGAGTTTACTAGAACTTTCATATAATAACTCAGAAACCATGGATCTGTAAAATCTAAAGTAAACTCTATTTTTTCGCCTCAGAGGCCAGCTTCAAGCTGAACCTCTCGCCCCACCTGGCATTACATCCACTCTCTGCTATCCGTGTCAAGGGTCTTGGGAGGCAGAATCCCCCACTCCCTCATCATTTCCCCTCTCTCTAGTTCTCCAGGCTGGGACCCTACCCGTTGACAACCTGCTAAGGTAGCCACTGCTCTTCCCAGCTAGTTCTTGGTTATTGCCTAGGCACCGCTGTGATCCATAGATCCTTCGTGGAATGGTGGTTAATGACAGGATAAGCTAGGGAATGATTGAAGGACTGATCTGGTGGAATGCATATTGGCAGGGGAAACGAGAGTACCCCAAGAAAACCTGTTGCAAATCCATTTTGTCAATCACAAACTCCACTTAGGACCACCTGGGATCAAACCAGGCACCAGCAGTGGAAGGCAAGCAGTTTTAACACTATGCTATGGGCTGCCCTGGATCAGTAAAATCAGCAAATCAGAGTGACATAAAAAAGTTAGTCTCAAATATGATAATTAGAATAAGTGCAGAAGAGTTGGTAACCATTTTGAAACTAATTTTGATTGCACTAGAGAAAGTTCCTTTTACTGGAACACTTTTTAGATCCAACAGTCAAGAAAAAACTCACATCCATAGAATAGTAGAAAAGCGTGCAAACCATGAAAACATTTTTACAGAAAAAGAAATTAATATTGTAAAACAACATTTATTAGCGTCAGTAGCTTTAGCTAGTACAGAACAAATTTTTTCCAAATTTGGACTAGCCCAATCAAAAAATAGATTTCGTTTTGAAACAGAATAAGCAACAAAATTGGTATTCCTTCTTAAACAATTAAATAGAAGTTATTATAGTTCATTGTTTATTAATAAATAAATACTTTAAATGTTAAAATTTGTAATTCTTTTCTCTACTGCCTTAAAATTTTTAATCATTCTTTGTAAAATTTACAATAAATTAATTTTTGACTTAAATTGAGAATATATTTTATGAATTATTTGATTTAAATCATGATTTAAATCGATGATATAAATCACTTAATATAAATAATCAAAACCCTATTTACAACAATTGGAGTATTTCCATAGAACAATAATTTTGACGTCACTTTTAAAAATTCTTTTAAAAAAATATTTTATTTTACATTTTTAATACAGAGAAGATAAAAAAATCTACCAGTCTATTGTATGTATTGCTTTTAATTAAACTACAAATTATTGGGAGCTCGGATTTGCACAGTGTTGAAGTGCAAGTCTGTGAATTTGTGCAGTGTGCAAAAGGCAAGGGCAGGAAAACGCGGTCACACTAACTTGGCTGAGGCACAAAAATGTGTGGGAGACGGGATGAACCCAGAGCTGAATTAGCAAATGACAAGCTGCAAGGAGACAGTATCACAAGGATAAGTCGTAGAAGAGAGGCAGAAAATGTCTCTTTTACACAAATATCAGAAAACAATCTAAATAATACAATCAGGTCACAATGAGTCCTTACAACTCAGGTGCATAGCAGTGTTTGCAGCAAAGGAATACTGAACACTAGAGGAAGATTATTGTTGTTATATAGTCTGTGTGACAATAATGTTGTGTAAACTGGGATTTAAAAGTTCATACAATACGTGCAGTCTTCTGTATCTCTGGGTATAAATGCATATTCTCCTATTTCTGATATGTGATTTCAACAAATCAATGCAGCTGTCACAAGGCAAGGCGTTTTTTCATGGTCATTAATAGATTCATTAATAGGTTCATTAATAGATATGTCCAGTGTCTGGATCTGTCTTTCTGCAGCATTGGATGTGGGGAGGGGTTTCACAATATGAAAACTTTTTGTGTGAAATCACAATATGTTACAATTGAAACCACTTTTGAAATCTTTTGTTTGACAGCAAAACTAAAATTCAGTCTCATAAATGTGTAATGGAATAATTATTTTACAATTTTGATTATCATTCCTTTTGATTATTTCTTGCTATGCTCATAAAAGCTTCTCCTCAAAAAATTCAAAACAGGCCTACAGTCAACTGATCTGTAGCTGCTATTTCAGCATCCCACAAAATAAAAGGATGTCACCTCATGGAATGTGACAAGCGCTGCATTGAAATGGGTCTGGCTTGGAGATGATGGCTGTGTAAAACTGTGGATATTTTGAAAAACAGGCTTAGTGTCACACAATCAGAAGTTACACACATGTGCCACAGCTGGGATTACACTCTCACTATCTTGTGGTAATACATCAGCACTGGGAATCAGTGCTGGGAACCCTCTCTGATGCTTCAGAGCCCCCTTTTGTCAGCTCTGCCAGACTAGAATAACTTCCACAGGCAGATGAAGCAAAAAAGAATCAAGGAATTGTAGACAAAGCTACTCACTAGTACATGCTTGATATGCACATAAATACAGATTCTAAATGATTTAAATACACAAAAAGTTAAATGTATTAGGTCATAAAAAATAAAGTGTTATTGTTGTATTGACATTCATGAATTTATAAGATAAATATGTGTAAATACTCCAAAACATCCTACCTTACTAAACTTACAGAAACTTAAGCCATACTTTCGTAGTTTAAAAAATGTATGAATGACTTTTGTAGAAATCCTCTTTTTCTCCTACAGATTCCAACAGTTCTTTCTCAATTGATACTTTTTGGTTCGTTCTTTCTCATGAGACAGCTGCCATTAGTTCTTGTCTTTGTGTTTATCTTTTATAATTATGTATTATTTTAAAGTAAAAAAACTTCTTTCTACAGATACTGTTGATGCTGATATCAGACATATTAAGTACACTCAATGGAACATTTTCTTAAATACACATTCAAACTTTTAGTTCTTTCAAAACTTTTACCAATTTAAGACCCAGTGATCTGAAAATATTTATGAGCAAGAAAGCAAAAAAATTCTCAGAAAAATTATTTCTCTCATGATTACATGCAATATTTTCAGACACAGTCAAAAGAGTCTCTTCAGATATCAATGAACCAAATAGTTTTTGTTTCAACTAACTATGATATCTTTAAGATCCTTCACGATGCATGGCAACTAATAAAGCCTTAAAAACACCCCTAATAAACCCAGTAAAAGTTCTTAAGAATCAGGGCACTCACAAAAACAAACCACTATTTTACTCACAAGTTCATACTATATTAAAGGCACATTTCATCACACACTGCCAGGAGCAATTACAATTCTCCAAAAGCAACGGCGATCGAGAGTTTATTGCCTTAAAGAAAAGCAGTGGAATGACTCACTGTGAGTAGCATGTGAGCACTCAATTCAATGTGCTAATATGGGTAAAACCTTTGGGAGTTTCTCACAGTTAACTGGATATTTCTCAGCTGTTTTTTAACTACTTTTTATAATTTATTATATAAATATGTAAATTTGCTAAAATATCTGTATATTTTTACAAATATTCAATTCTTCTCCAAAATATTAAACATTCAATATGTTTATAATTCTGCTTGGTCATCACCACATCCATCAATAACCGGATGCCTCAGCTCTGCAATTCAGTTACATAGTGCTTTGTACTTATTTTGATGTTTCAAGTGTTTAATTCAGTAATTAATTATTATAACATGAATCTGGCAAATTTTAATTTTAAGATGCACCTTTGTGGTGGGGAAGGGGTGAGCTCAGGAAGCAACAGGTGCAGAGTGAGTAGTGCCCCACGAACAGCTGCCAAAGGGCAGTGATTAGCAGGCGCTGGAAAGCAGTAAAGCAGGCTCTGATCATCTTGAGATTCTTCACCTGCTGATAGTCCCTCTTGAGTAAGATACATTACACCAATACATGATGCTTGAACAGAAATACAAAGCTCTTCTGTTGGCTTCACTAGTACTAAACTACGAACTCTCTCTGACAGTTCTCCACCCTTAGCACCTGTCACCTATAACCAGAAAACATTTAAGGTTGGGAAACTCTTCAATATTAAAATATGGTGAAAATTTATTTACAGTATATATACAGGGTGAGTCACATAACTTTAGCACCTCCTGTAACTTTTGAACGGTTGAAGATATTGCAATGCAGTTTTCACGGAAGTGAATGAGGGAATGGGGCTAATTGATATGTGTATTGATGTCTCTTTTATCACTTTTATTTTACGAGATATTTGAGGTAACTTTGTTTTTTCAAATGGGACTATACATATTTTTTCAGTCTATCATGACAAGCGTAAAAAGACGAATCCAAAGATATAAATAATGTCATATGTTAGATAAGCATTTTTTTGAGTAATTGTGATTTTTTTGCGACTAGTGTTTAACGGATATTTTCATTGTAACTGTCAGCCCCACAAGGTCACGCAGCGCTCCCCCAGCAAACGCAGGGTCGGGTAAGGGAAGGGATTTAAGTACTTGAGGATACAAAAAATATTCACAAAACTGTTGCACTTTATTCTGAACTCTCCTTTTCATCTTAATCCATTTTCAGTAATTTGGGTTTCTTAGGGATTGAAAATACGGATTTGTCTTAAGTAGTATTTATTGAAATAAGATTATTTCTATCCCTAAGTTATTATTATATTCGTATTAACATTGAAATTGTTTGCTCAAAATATACAATATATTTTTGTACAGTTTTAATTATTTATTCTTATTGTGCTTTGTTTCAAGATCCCATTACTACGTATCTTATGAAATCCCATTAAATGAAGTTGAAGTTATAAACAATTTTATTACAATACAAACTTATGACAAATTCTTATTTTCCATCCTTTAATTCCTTCAATCAAAGAAAGACGAAAATGTGAAAATGCAGGATGGAAAGCACAGTTCAGGAAAAAACTGCAATGGTTTTGTGAATACTTGGAATACTATGTTTCGTATTTTCAAATAAGATCCCTCCCCTTCCCTTCCCTTCGCCGGGCGCAGGTGTGCTGGTGAAGCGCTGCATGACCTTGTGTGGTGGACTATTCAAAATGTCCGTTAAACCCCGGTCGCAAAAATCAAAATTAATCAAAAAAATCCTTATCTAACATATGACAATATGTACATCATTGGATTCGTCTTTCTACGCTCGTCATGGTGGACTGAAAAAATATGTATAGTTCCATTTGAAAAAACAAATTTACCTAAAAAATCTCGTAAAATACAAGTGATAAAATAGAAATTAATGCACGTATCAATTAGCCCCTTTCCCTCATGCACTTTCGTGAAAACTGCATTGCAATAACTTCAACCGTTCAAAAGTTACAGGAGGTGCTAAAGTTACGTGACTCACCCTGTATATACACATACATATATAGACAAACACACACACATACATACCTGCTGAGAACTTGCATTTTTTGCTTCACTAACAGAATCAGAAGCAAGCCTTTGGAGTTTCAGTTGCACCTGCATGAGAAAAAATCATTAATTCTATTAATTATACTAATGACATTAAAAAATCATTAGTTCTACTTCTGTGAATTCTAGAATTATCTCTTAGGAATCACAGAATGATTTGGTCTCTTGTTTGTTAAATATTAACTGTACAGGCTTCTTTGTGTATCTGAAATTAGGCCCTGACGATATGCAATAAACTGTTACGGGTAACTGAAAACTAGCAATTTAGAAAAAAATTGTTTATCATCTGGACAGTCATCTACAACAGATAGGTTACTTAGTATGCCAGAGATTGTGGGAACTAACAAAATCCACATAATTTTATTCAAAATTATTTGAAAACTACTAATATTTTGAAAAAAAGTGTAAAATGATTTAAAGACTTAATAAAGAGCAAAACATTTCACTGAGTCAGAAATCTCTAATTTCATAATTAAGGTGAATGATTTCTTTATCATATATTTTATGAATTTTCCCAATAACTTTAATGGCAAATGAGATATTCAACCCCTCTACATGCCCTAGAAATATATAACATTAATTCTGAGACATTCTGTACACAAAATGTTCAAGAAAGTAAAAGGAGAAAGATTGTATTTAATTTAATATCCTTTTCAAGTCTGAGTTACTTTCAAAAGAAACAATAGACACAATTTACAATAGAGAACTTCCAAACTACAGAAACTGTACATGCTGTCTTCATAAGTTTCACAATCCCAAAATGTTACTAATAAAATGTTAATAGAATTTATTTAAGACATTTTTAAAACCGTGGATAATGAACCCAAGGACTATTCCCAAAATTTATTTAATGTTGAAAATTCCAGAACTCTCAGAGCTCAACAGCAAATTTTTAAAAATGGATTATTTAAGAGGGAATTCTTGAAGAATCTAGTATTTTACTATCATACTAATATTTTATATATCTAATTTTACAGAAGAGCTTATTTAAGTTCCACAATATTTTTTGGCTGTACGTTACAATCTCAAGATAAGAGTTTAAAGAAAACAAACATCATCGAGTTTCATTACCAAATGCATTCCCAAAATGATTAGCATTGCAAAAAGAAAACCTCTACTACTGCCTTCAAATACAGTGAAACTCCATTTATACCTTTTTGCACTTACATGTTTTTCAATGTATACATTGTTTTCTGTAAGTCCCGGATGAATTTCTATACTTTTTGTGCTAAATTATTTCAGATATGCATTTTTAGTTTGTATGTTTTCACGCTTATAATTCATAATGAAAGTTCCTTTAAGACAGTATAATGTCTGAAACATGTGACCAACAAGAGAGAACATTTATGGTGTTGTGGAGGTACCCACAGAATTTTTGTGCTGAATTCAGTATTCAGATTGTTCAAATCGTTCCCAGGCAGGGCATTTCAAATGGTTTCAACTCTCCATTTTGGAATTTGGGGCAAAACTATAGGAAGGACAAATAGGGGCGGTGAGTGGCAGTGATTCACACAACTTCCAATAAAGTTTTTCGAAATCACAATAGTTTTCTGTGAAAAAGAGCTTCAAATTTCACATTTACAGTAACGCTTAAACGCCATTTTCTTAATAATGGTACCAAATTTTTCAACGAAAATTTTCATATAGGACAAAGTTTTCCTCTTCAATAATTTTCTTTAAGTACTTTTCAGTTCTGCCATTAGGAAACCGAAAAATTAAGCAAATGTGAAAAAATGTTCGGGCGGCAATAGTTGGTAGCTGGCAAAAGGATGGGGCATGACCGAAAAGTTAGCCCCGACCGAAGGAATTGGGAAACTAGTACAAGAAAGTCTGTGCCATTCTGTAGCTCCACTAGTTCCTTTCTGTTTTGGCCCTAAAACTTTGGTGACGTCTACAACAAAAATAGTACGAACACAAGTTGTAGTGTATGTAATACGAGCTAGTTAAAGTTTGGGGCTCATATATGCACCATAGTTCGGGTTCATTTTACAACCATCGCCGTATTAAAATTCTGCAAACTAAAATCGGTCTTTGATAGTTCGAAATTACAGATTGCATGCATAAAACAATGTTTAAAACATATTGTATTTCATTCGTAAAGAATAAAATCGGTCTAAGCGAACTCAAACTATAATTAAAAGCCAAAGCCTTTTTGCGTTTCTGTCAAACAAATTTCAAACTGGAGCATTTAAAATATCGTTCTTGAAAATCACTTGTTTTTGCCAGTTTTAGGTAAAAACATATTATAATAGGCGTCAACCACCCTTGTAGGACATTTTAGGCACTATTAGACGCTTTCAGTAGATATATTTAGTCATGATTCGTAATCACCGGCAATTATGTTTCACAACATCGTAAAGGAACTAAATGGGCATTTGTCCTAAAATCCGAGGTCTAGTTATGACTCATGATTTTAGGCATGAAACAGTTTAATTTCCAAGTAAATAATGTTTAAAAGTAAAATATAATTGAAGGAGGATTTATTAATAAAGGATATTAAAATTAACGCAGAACATAATCCCACGTGTTTTATAATACTGAATTAAAGTTTACCAATTTATTAATGTATGTTATTAGCTCAGCTTCATAAAATTATTGTTCGCTTAATTATTATTATTATTAGTAGTAATAGTAGTAGTAGTAGTAGTAGTAGTAGTAGTAGTAGTAGTAGTAGTAGTAGTAGTAGTAGTATTATTATTTCTTCTCAAAATACAGGAACAAGTAAATCTTGTATATAAATTTGAAGATTCACGACATGAAATTAAATATATATATTTTTTAATTTGCCGCCCTGCTGAATCCCGCCTCTGGCTGTGGGCATAACACACGTTGCCAAGACTGCTTATGTGCCGTTTCGCGTAAGATACAGTGTTAATCTACGACACGCGTTAAGCAACTCCTATGCAGTCATCAAAGCTCGTCGACGCAGCTGAAGTCAACGCTTCTCAGTCAAAGGCCTTAAGGAAGGCCGTAAGGACTGGTTGCTTAAAGTTAAGGAGACCATATTTTGAAATCATAAAAACGGATCATTTTAGTTTCGTCACAATGACAAAAGAGGCAAAAGAGGACTTATCACAAATATTCAAGTTTGGAAATTAAGATTAAATAAATGAATACATACATTTATACATATAACTTTCATGATTTAGTTGCATTCAATTCATGCCAACTAAAGAATCCCTTAGAAAGGAACATTATAAATAAATAAGTAAATCATTTGTTTAATTTGCACTTTCATTGATTACGAAGTAAGTATTTTTCAATTAACATGGTGTACTATGTCGCCCAGAAACTGGGAAGCAGAAGTATCAGATTATTGAATTTCTCCATAATCAAATAATCATAATATTGTAATCTCCATCATAATCCTATCACAATCTCCAATATCATTAGCGATAAAGTATAAAAGACTTGAAATGATGGCAAAGCGGCATTTTCTCTTCCTAGAAACCAAAACAAACTCTCTAAACACTCTTCTTATGTGGCACAATAGCTTATCGCAATTAATTTTTATAAACAAATGTGAAGCAAATGGAGTATATTATGATAAATTTAATACTGATGATGGAATTTTATACTGACAAGTAAGTTACAAAAAGGGACATTTTATCATCCCACTTTCCTTTCAAAAAAATCTGGACAGGAACTCAAAATAATACTCCCAGCTAATACGGGGCATCTAGACACCTTACTTAAAGTGCGAATATCAGTGATCTTTTCCACTGGGCGTTCCTATGCTTGGTCCGTGTGTCTTCTAAGTAACAAGTAATGTACTTCAGCTTCCAGTCTCAATGAGAGTTTTGTCCAATTTCCATGATCCACTATGCAAATGCTGAGATGGCCCCTGGTTTTGCGTCTGGACGTACCTTTAGCTTCAGCTTTTGCTAGTAGTGGTAGAATAGAGACAGGGTGGAAGGGATGTTACTATTTTGTTAGCAACACAAAAATAAAATAAAATCTGCAGTTTGTTCACTGATGCAAATAAATTTTCTATAACTTAGGAGCAAAAATGTCTACTTTTCAAAAGTTGTGAACTTTGCTTTTTTTGAAACTTTTATAGATCATTCAAAAATTTATAGTCCAATTATTGGAAAGAGATTCTGGAACTCAAGAAAACGTGCACAAATGGAACTTCTCCCCCTTGTCACACACAGTTTTTACTGTTCTTTGGCTAAATAAATCAAAACTAAGTTGGTCCAAGAGTGGAGTGTGCCAATGTAAAAATATTGAGTTCTTGTTTTGCTCATTTTATTCAATTTCATTTATGGGTTTTTCTTATACATTTTTTCCCTTCAGATCCCTGAAAAACATAAGTGAAGTTTTACTGTACATGTTTGGAATTTGGTGAAAAATGCCATCGTAATAACATATTTCTTCGTCATGGCCTTTTATTGCTATTGAGCAGTAGTAACTAGAGTTGTTATAAGAATTTCTATTCTCAGAATAATATTTGTGTCTAACCACACATTTATTTTAAGTTAAATGAAAATCATGCTGACAACACTGCATTCATGGAAACAAAAATTCTCTGTGTAGAAACAAATAGTGATGAAAGCCACTAATGCAAGAAAGAAGGAAAAATTAAACAAAATTAAATGTTTTTAGTCACAAGAATATTACTCAGATTTCTTCAAATTAATTCAGAAAATAAATTCTTTTATTTCGCAAATGTGCACATCACTGAAATACCTTTTGAGTTTACTCAAATTTATTTGACGTAAAAATGGAATAATGGTGTCCAAGAGTTTTACCTTGCAAGGTGATGGAAAAGCTCCTAAAACAGTCTCTAAGGTCTGTAACGTCACTTCCTGGTTATTGATACATCTCAACCAATCTCCTAAACAACAAAGATGTTGATTACGAAATGTCCTCCATACCACAAAATATATTATTATTATTATTATTATTATTATTATTATTATTATTATTATTATTATTATTATTATTATTTGATTCAAAATTGGGTATGATTTTTTGGCAACACAGCCACTGTGAGACATGTGATATGCCTTGTGAATGCTGAAGAGAGAATAAAGACATTAGGCTACAGCATTTACATAAGCAAATACACAACTTATAAAAAGCTTCCATTAAACGTTAACAGTTCATTTATTCATGCATTACAAACATTACATACTGAACTAATGTTATAGTTACTGGGGGTTTTACTATGTAAAAGTGCAACTGTAATGAATGTATGTGGACTTTCTCAATATTTTGTTTTTGCACCACTGGAGCACCTGCTCTCAAATTCAACACAAACTTTTGACTGGCAGAGGAAGATCTTGGGCTTCAGAATCCCAAAATGTTAACATTATTTAATTTGTAATGCATCTATGAGACATTGTTGCATGGTGAGGTGGAGAGGGCAGAAGAATGGAAGTGGAAGAGCAGGAAGGATGGGGGAAACAACAAGACCCAACGAGGAAAATGGAGAGGATGACAAATAGGGGGGGGGGGCAGGAAGGACACAGAGACAAGGGTGGTAACACGAAAGGCAGGAGTGGGGAGAGCAGGGGGTCAATGGGAAAGGTAGGAAGATGGGTGGGCTGCAGGAAAGACAGAGGCTAGACGCAACAGAAAGGAAGGGGGCCAGGGCAGTGGGAAGGACAAAAGCAGCAGAAAGGACACAGTGCAGAGGAGCAAGGATGCAGGTGTAGGGGACAGAGGAAAATACAGGGAGTAGCGGTTCAACGGAAGGGATGGGGAGGCCACTAGGTAGGGTAAGGGGCTGGTAACAGTGCAGGAAAAAAAAAGGTAGAGGGACAGTGTGAAAGATAGAGATTGGGGGAGGAGGAGTGAATTCGGCTGGGCCAGGCTTTCAGCATGGGGGTAGGGCAGGAGATTATGTTTAATAGGTGATTATGATTAATAAATTCCTGGCCAACACCAAGAAATAATTAAATAAAAAATAAAGTTAAAATATCAATACGCCATCTTCACCCCCACTTCTAGACTTATGACCATCTAAGAGAAACCCATTATATTCTTCTGTACAGAGGGTCTTGGAAGTGGGGATAAACCGGAAAAAGGGTTGAAAAAGAGGATTCCTATCCTCCTCTAACACTAAGCAGGACAATACTGCAGCACTGAAAGTGCAAAGGGTAAAATAATAATAATAAAATATCAATTTACAAACTGAATAACTCACCGATTCGAATGCCATTAAGATGAATAGCCTCACCATTTGGGATAAATCCTACAATTCTCACTTTAGTTTCATCTCCAGATGCACTCACAACTAAGCCTAAAAGTGATTCAGCAAGGCTTGCTCGACGACCTAAGTTGTGGCGAGCAGCAGGATCAATTTGGAGACTCACTTCATATGCTCCTTCACTGTCCTGCTCAAAAAATATGATATTTCAGGGTAAGCAACTTATTACTTTTTTTTAAATTCCAGAACATAAAAAATTAAAATCTGAAAAAAAAAACACTCATTGAACTAGTGATGATGCTGACAATAACATGAAGAAATTAGTAAAATCAGAAATTTATATAAAAATATTTAACAACTATTGGTGGATTGACAATCTAAAAACAATGGTGAAAGAAAAAGAATCCTTATATAAACTAGTGGTTTATATAAGGTTCTGTGCTACTGAATGGCACAGACTTTTCTGTATTAGTTTCATATTTCCTTTGGTCTCTGCTAGCTATTCGGTTTTGCCATAAACTCTTGCCAGCTGCCATTTATCACCACCCTATCAACATTGTTTTCACATTTTCATAATTTTCAGTTTCCTCATAGAATGGAAATATCATTTTAAGAATATGAAAGAACTGTACACCCTGGTCCCAAATGGCTATTTTCATTGAAAAATTTGGAGCCAGTTTTTAAGAAAATGGCCTTTAAGCGATACTGTAAATTCGAAATTTGAAGCTCCTTTTCACAGAAAATTTTGAGGTTTTCGAAAAACTTCATTAGAAGTAATTTGAAGCACCTTAACTCACAAATCCAATAGGGTTACAAACTTGTTAGAAATGTGAATATTAAAGATGTGAGAGACAAGTCAAAAAAATTTCATTTGTGTAATTTATGTAAAATGTTTAACAACTATTAGTGGATTGAAAATCTAAAAACAATGATTAAAAAAAGAATCCTTATACAAATTAGTGATGCACAGAATGGCACAGACTCTTATCTCTTAACTCTACTATTCTGTTTTTTTCAAAAATTACATTTGTGTAATTTTTGAAAAAATAAGAGAATAGAACCAATTGATGTTCACCAAAAGTTTAAAGAAACTAGAGAAGCTATAGAATAGCACAGACTTTCTGGTATTTGTTTCCTATTTCTTTTGGTCTCAGCTAGCTATTCGGATTTGACACATACTCTTGCCAGCTGCCATCTATCACTGCCCAAAGTACATTTTTTGACGTTTTCTTAATTTTTCAGTTTCCTAATGAGAGGATCAAAATATTAATTAAAAAAAACAACTCATCCTAAATGGAACTTTTCTTTGAAAAATTTGCAGCCATTTTTAAGAAAATGGTGTTTAAGCACTACTAAAATTGCGAAATTTGAAACTCTTTTTCACAGACAATTTTTGAGTTTTCAAAAACCTTCTTTTGAAGTCATCTGAAGCACATTAACTCACAAATACAATAGTGTTCACAAATTGCTGGAAATGTACATATTAAAGGTGTACATTTTTAAAAGGTGTCTTTTTAAAAAAATTGCATTTGTGTCATTTTTGAAAAAACAAAAAAATACCCCAAAATGATCTATACGTCACATTAAAGACTGCAATTAGCACTATTCATTCGAAAAGTTTGTAGAAAAAATTTTGGGCCATTTATGTGTAAATGGTGTTTGATCATTTCTGAAAAGCGGAATTTTGAGCTAGTTTTCACAGAAAATGGTTGACTTTTTGAGAAACATTATAGGACATTATTTATAGGACTAATTGCCGCTAACGTAAATATTGACGACGTGAGAGACGAGTCAAAAAAATTTCATTTTGGTAATTTTTGAAAAATAACGAAATGAATAAGAGCGACATGATGTTTATGCCATACCACTAGAGTACATTAGACACTATCCCTACCAAAAGTTTAAAGAAAAAATTGGACCTGTTTTTGAAAAAATCTTGTTCATGTAATTTTTTAAAATTTCACGTATTGCACACAATTTTACGTGTAAACTACCAAAATGTTCATAAAAATGCACATGACCTTAATGAAAGAACTCACTATGGAGAACAAATTTCAAGGGATGGAAAAATCTCTACCTTCAATTTTGTACTTGTAGGAAGCAGTCGAAAAAAATTCTAACTTTTGTAATTTTCAAAAATTCAGAGTTAACCTTGGAAATTGGACCTATGCCATCCTAATAGGTGTTTTTACTCTATTCTTACAAGAAACTTACAGAAGAAATTTACAGTCATTTTTGAGAAAATTTTGAAAATGTCCGGGGAGCTTCATGTAAAGTATCCCAAATTTTGAAGAAAGTTTTTCAAAATCTCAAAACTTTGACTGAAGCCAGATCAATAGGGGTTTTTGAATTTGAAAAAATCCTGTTTGATTTTGGCACTAGTTGTGTTCACAGACGCACAGATTTTGCTTTCAACTGCTTTTTCGCCATCGAGGTTCCACAGAAGAGAGATTCAGGCTACACCATGTGTTAAGGAATTTTTTTTTCTTAATTTAGCAAATGGATTTATCGATGTTTTCATTATTACAGCCCGGCAATTAAATTTTTACTGCCAAAAAATTTTTTTCACGTAGCATTACATAACTTTCCCTATACTATGTAAATTACTCCGTATGTACATATGTATACAGCTGAAGTACAAACACAAGTGGCTGAATTGTTCAAAGTATCAGGGAATTAGAGAAGAATTGGTGATTCGCGAAAGGAATTAGCAAATTATCAAGGAATCAGGAAAGCTATTTCAAACAGACTATAACAAATTTCGACCAAAGGTTGGAAAGGGAGATTTAAAAAAAGGGGGGGGGGAAAACATTTCAGGACCAGAATTGGATAGATTCTCTATTAAACATCTAACTAAAATAAAAATTTCAACAAAAAGTGAATTATGCTTAATATTTAGTGATCAATGAAAGGTCTTTGAAAGTGTTCCTGGACACAACATAAAGGAGGTCTTATCAGAAGGATGAGTTGATCCTGACTTGATAAATATAATAAAAATATGTATATCCATGAAAATAGTAAGAATTATACAAATATACAGAGTTATACCTCAGAAAGTTATAAATAACGAAGGTTCTCAGACAAGGATAGTCATTTCATCAAAATTGATGACTTTTTAATGATGAAACTTTCTAATAGTCTATAAAATGTAGAAATATGCCAGTGACGGTTGGAAACAACACAATCTTTTCAGTGATGAACAGGTACCTGTTCTGACTGAATATCAAGATACTGTACATGTTAAAGAAGTAGGTAGAAACATAGAAATGGAGATTTGAAATAAATTATTAGAAATCAAGAAATGGTGATGGGATATCTGGTAATGAAATAAGTATAATTCAAACAGTAAAGAAATTTAAATATCTTAGAATAATTCAAAGTGCAAATGGATCTGGCGACAGTGATTCTTAAAGAAACAAGCATGAGGGCAGCCATGATTAGCAGGCTTCATAACATTCTGGGATATTTTTGAAAGCATTCAGGAAGATTGTTGGGTATTGGGAATTAGCAAGATGATGGCCAGAAGCCTATAGTAGAACAAAAAGACTCCTTAATCATTAAGTTTTCTGTTAGTAGCACTTATGAACAATAAAACAAGAAAATAAAATAAGAATCTTGATTTTAAATCTAATATTTTAGTTACCAAATAACGTGAATCATGTTTCTCAAATGAACTTTCAGGAAGAAAATAAGGCATTAACTATTAATAAAATATGCCTGTGACTAGGCATACAAATCTTTTTCTAAAAAAATATACAAGTTAACAATTAACAGATACCTGAGAAGAAGTGGGTGATACACTGCAGGATGAAGTACTACTTGCAACAACAACTGATTGCTGAGGAGTTTCATCTTGATGATTATTAGTATTATTTTGACTTGCTAAGGCATTTGCATTGCTTTTATGGCGGTATCGTTTACTATTCCGCCTTTTAATAAGGCCAGCCAATTTCCCTGAAATGTCATATGATTTAATATAGGTTGGGTCTAAATAAGTTGAAATACTAGTATCTACTCATACTTTCTAGAACTTTCATATCTATCACAATAATTTATAAATATTTAGAAACCTTTACGAGATGGTTGTCCTTCAGGAGCACCACTAGGCACATCAGAAATAATTTCTTCTACAACAGGCTGGGAATACTTTTGTAGTTCAGACTCTGGTGGTGATCGAATGAAAAAAAGATTACCATTTGCATCTACCTCTGATTCCCATTCTGCAACAGATCTGCAAAGTGAAAAAGCATATTAATATCTAACTAGTTAGTTGAATATTTCCATTTCATGATACTCACCCTTCATCTGACTGGGAATCTGAACAGCAAGAACTGCAACTTGAGCCTGTCTCTGAGGCAGAACCTACCCACCATCCTTCTGAATGGCAAGAGTCCTCTCCCGAACTAGATCCCCCGTCACCACGATATGCTTGATTATCAGAAAGATATTGCTTTTTCAGAAGTGTTTGATTTTCAGCCCTGTCATTCATAATTAGCTGTCAAAAATCCAATCATATAAGTTCGTTGAATCTTTTCTTAAAACTCAGAGCATTTTATAATCCAGAACGTTTCACTTCAGCATCCTAAATTGGAAAAGTCGATACACTAATTCAAAAATCATCATATTTTAAGAGTTCAATCTGTAAAAGCCACCTTGATGGCAGGGTTTCGACAGAAAGAATTAATTCGATGAAAAATATTCTGATCACTTATCTTAATTTACTTAACTGTGACAAGGAACAATAATTTTGGTATAAAACGACACCCGGAAAAAAATTAACTCGCAAGACAATACAATCGTAAAGGCCGGCAAAACGTCACATTGCAACACATGAACGCAAGCGCAACGCGCAGATCAGTGGAACTCGAGTTTGCTTGCACGCAACTAAACTGAGATTTTTGTATCTTTGCCTCTGACAGCAATCAGCTGTTTCGCTGCCATCCAATCAGGAGGTTATATTTCACGACATTGACGTCACTATGGTGACGTTCAAGCTCGCGATTGGATGGTACCGTGAACAGCTGATTTCTATCAGGGGCAAAGTTACGAAAATCGAAGTATATACTTGGGTTTTTCTTTCTTGGCGCGTGGGGACGTGACATCAAAATAGAATATCTCACGGTATTTCGCATCGTTCCCGGTTGTGCCGCTAGAAGACGCATGATCGCCAGCACTCCTCGATACAGTCGCGATCATGCGACTCTTAGCGGCACAATCGAGAACGACGCGAAATACCGTGACATATTTCATCGTAAAGAAGGCCTTGAGAGGCAACGTTATAAAAATTGCAATATAGAGAACCGAAACTGTTCGTTCCCAAAGTATTAGTGCTTTTGGGACACGGTGTAAGATATCTTACACCGTGACATGTATTTACTGGAAGGGCACCGTCAACTTCTGTTGTAACTAATACTGTTTATTCTAAACACAACAAAAGTAGTAATAAACACAAGCGACCATTATAACAAACAGGACGAGCACGTGATGAATGAAGAGCTGACGGAAGTGTAATGGTGTATACTTGGGTTTTTATTTCTTGGGGCATGGGATCTTATCTTCACGATGGAATATCTCACGGTATTTCGCGTCGTTCTTGTCGTGCCCCCATGAATCGTATCGCGACTGTATCGAGCAGTGCTGGCCGAGAACAACGCGAAATACCGTGAGATATTTCATCGTGAAGAAAGGACCCCACGCACCAAGAAATAAAAACCCAAGTAAGGTCCGCAACAGACCACACTGAGGAATGCGTTGCGAGAAATGTGCGACGAGAAATGTAGAAAATGGAAACAAGGGACACTTATGGACCTCCACACACTTGAAAGACTTTTCTCGTTCGCGTCTGCAGAGGCGAAAGAGTTCCTCTAGTCGAGTCAAACGGTGCTCAAAAGTAGCAAATAGCGGAAAGTGTTGTAGTTTTGATTTTTGGGTACTGTATGTTTTGGGGGTCGCTGAACACGAATATCATGTTTGTTAACAAAAATGTTGCCCGGAAATACGTTGTTTTTTTTTCGCAAAAGACATGTTAAAAATCCGACATTTTTCAGTTTTTTCAACATAACTCGAAAACCATCCACTTTTCATACATGACCTTAATTTACGAAAAGTGGATGGTTTTCGAGTTATGTTGAAATAACTGAAAAATGTCGGATTTTTAACATGTCTTTTGCGAAAAAAAAAAACGTATTCCGGGCAACATTTTTGTTAACAAACATGATATTCGTGTTCAGCGACCCCAAAAACATACAGTACCCCAAAATCAAAACTACACCAAAACTTTCCCCTATTTTCTACCATTTGACTAGACCACTCGCTCGAGTCGGTCGGCGAACGAGTTTTCTCGTAAACATTTCTACTCCATCACTTGTTATATGACATTTAGCATTATCTGCCGCAGAAAAAACATCCAACAGTGCATAGAACTGAGTGAGGTCATAATATTTAGCAGTAAAAGGTGCGATAAACTACCAGCTTTTTAATTGTTTTCTTGAATTTTTAAACGAAAATGAACAAGAAAAAACTTGTATGGAAAATAGTTTTATTTGTATGAAATACGCTCATAATGATTAATAAAAATTTGAGGCAAGAAACTTGAAGGGGTATTTTGAAAGAATTGAATTAATTTATTATTTTTCTTAATTGGTATTTATAAATGGATTTATTAATTGTGAATTTTTTTATGAATTATTTGATAATTCATCATCTATTCATTATTCAACCAACAAATGTAGTAAACCAGAGAGGGGTAGAGATTACGGAGCTCAAGAAAATTTGCTGACGTACTACTTCTCCCTTATACGTCACATAATTTCCTGTATTTTGTTGTTTTTTGTTTTTGTTTATTTACATTAAATAATGATTTGTATGCAATGCAGTAGTGTTTTTCTCTCTAGGCAATTCCAACTCGTTAAACAAATGGTTTACGAATATTGTAACAAAACAAGGATTTCACGAGTATACACAAGAGCATTTAAGGTAGAATGTTCGAGCCAGTCGCTAGTCAAATACTCAATCATTTATTCCATCAGTTAATTAACAATAGTTGCTTGTAACTGTTAATGAAATAATAAAACAATGATTTTGAAATATTTAAAAGAGGAATTTGGAAGTATTGATTTAGAAAAACAATGTTCGAAATTAAAATTTGTATCTCGTATGATTTTTCATTTTCATAAGTTGGCACAACTAAAATATTTTCGGGTGTCTTCGGCTTCACTCAGAGTATCGGTAATAATTTCAGTTAGCAATTAAATTATTCGCCTTTCTTTATTAGAATTACTAGTTATTTTAGTTGTTTTTTTTTATGGACTAATGTTTTGATGTGAATACAAAATTTGAATTCCGATCATTCCCGAAGAGAAACAGTGCTGTCAATAGCATGATTTGCGACGCGAACCTCGTCGGCTGAGAAACGTCACTTCCGGCTGCCATGAATTTCACGGTAGTTTTTTATTAATTACTCCTCAGAATGGCCCGTGAGGTGGGTTAAATTAAATACCATCTGATTCCTCAAAAAATTTACTATGTACTGAATAAAAAAAAAGCGAGTTTTCACCGTATAACTTCTCCGGTATCTTGGAAAAACCTATGCCCGCGAAAGTTTCTCCATAAGAGCCTGTGCTAATTAAAACTTAATTTATTCAAAAATTAGGCCGGTAAG
Organism: Acheta domesticus; assembly: GCA_031308135.1. NCBI lineage: Eukaryota > Metazoa > Arthropoda > Insecta > Orthoptera > Gryllidae > Acheta > Acheta domesticus. The sequence goes on along the minus strand of JAHLJT010002999.1, from coordinate 33,943 downwards.
GGGCTAGTTTCTTCTCACCAACTTGAAGAACAGCGATTTTACTTTCATTTAAAATACTTTTGGGGGGTATTTCACCGTGGTCGATATAACGAACATACTACCTTAATAAAACAAGAAATGGGACTCGCAGATAGCTAAAACCGCTGACACCACTCTCGGCTTGTGGCACATAAAGACATTTCGAGACATTGAACAGTGATTGGACGCAGCCTCGGCGGCCTCTTTCCTCATTTCTAGCAACCACGAAGTCTACCTTGTAGACTTCCGCAACGCATCCTCGGTGTAGTCTGTTGCGCGCCTGTAGGCCCGACCGGGTATTGGCATGTAGGCCCATACTGCGATTTTCGTAACTTTGTTCCTGATAGGAATCAACTGTTCACAGTTTCATCCAATAGGGAGCTTGAACGTCACCACTGTGACATCACTGACGCGGAATATAAGTTCCCGATTGGATGACAACGAAACAGCTGATTTCTGTCAGGGACAAAGTTACGAAAATTGCAGTATAAATACTCTCTGCCGACTCACGAGGCAGTCACGACTGAATATGGATGTGCGTGGAGGTCTAGTGGAGGTAAATGAAAAGAAGTTCCCGGGACGTATAAACGGCGTTGTTTGACAGTGAAAATTAAATTTCTGTGCCTTCATAAAGGAAAATGCTCTGAATTAACATTTCTCTCTGGCCTGAATCTTATTGTACCGATTAGCTGCATTGATATTATCTATAGTGTCCCTATTCTATATTGTTGGTCTTTTTGGTTAGGGTTTTCGGACACAGGCAAGGCGTCATCAGTAAGGAATCGTGAATGTGCAACAATCTTGTTTCGTTTTTATTTGTTTTTGACAACACATTTAATTATGCCGTATATACAGACTTCATAACTTTTTTTATGCCCGCTTTTGGCGTGCTCATGCTCACACAATACAAAATCTGTCATTGAATCAGAATACCATAGCTTGGATTGTCAAGCAATGTCGAATGATACCCGGAATAATCATGACGAGATAAAAGACGAGTTGTTTGTTGATGAATATTTCCATTCTTCACCGAGTATCATTTACACACCAGTAAACATTCCAGGTCCAGGTACTGAAGTAGAAGAATTTGAAAGTCAACTTACAGGTGGATGCACTTGTGATGACGGTCAGTGTTCTCTGGAGGTAGAGTGCGAATGTATTGCTAAATATGGAAAAAATTACTCTGAGAAAATGAAATTACTGGATCAAAAATGTGAAGGGCCGATTATAGAATGCAATTCCTCTTGTCGGTGCAGTAAAAGTATGTGTCACAATTGTGTTGTTCAAAAGGGTCCATTACAGACTTTGGAAGTTTATGAAAATACTGATGGAAAAGGAAAAGCATTAAGAGCTACATGCGATATTGAACAAGGTACTTTTGTTTGTGAATATGCTGGTGAAGTCATAGGTCTGGAAGAAAGCAATAGACGAATGAAGTTGCAAACTGCAAGTGATATGAATTATATTTTTCATTTAAAAGAGCACTTAGCCAATGGTTCAATAATTCATACATATATTGACCCTACATTCATAGGGAATATAGGCCGGTACATTAATCACTCATGTGACCCTAACTGTTTTGTGGTGCCAGTTAGAGTTAATTCTCTTACTGCCAGATTGGCTATATTTACTTCCTCATTTGTACCTGCTGGTGAAGAATTAACATTTGATTATGGGTCACTGAACAGAAATTGCAGTGTATCTGGTACAAGTGCCAAGATTTGCCTTTGCGGAAAATTTAACTGTAGAAAGTTTCTTCCATGTGATGTGTAATGGTGACACTTCTTAATCATTCTAGTTATTATTCCAAATTAATCTATTTCATTAAAAGCATAAAAATTAAATGTTTGGCAACCGTGCATATCCCCGTAAAGAAGTACCTTTTAGTTGAATTAATGTATACTTTTTCTCTCGAGTATTCAAAAAGTTTAAGGATAAGCATTCCCAAATGTACTTCCAAAAACTCAACACTTGTATATAATAGAATATAATTCTGCATTTGTGTATTATATGGTATCAACTTAAACACTTTTGTTTAGTTTCAGTTTCATAATATCTTTACTATGCTGTAACAGGTGTTTTTTGTTTCTGGATATTTGCGTAATGAAAATTATTTGAAACAGTCAGTCAAATTTTCTAATAAATACTTTTGATTATAATTAAAAAGATTTATCAAAAAATAAATCAATAAAATGAGCTACTTGTGGATAAAAATTCACAATTTGATTTCTCTGTTGTAACAAAAATGTTTCATTGCAAGTTGGATTCATTAAAAAAAATTATAAATCTCCAGAATAAATGAAATAAATATATATTAATTTATTATGTTATTAACACTTACAATGTTATTTTTTACACTTACAACTTTATTTATGTTATTAACAATTATGTTATTAAGTCCAGATACTATTGAAAGGGAATGAAAAATACTATTTTAATGCAGACTAACTGCTTGTACAGGCACATAGCAAATAACAAACTCAACAAAAAAAAAAATTAGTTTTGTGTTAGTAAAACATGCAAGTTTTATAATTGAAAGACTCTTAAAGATTTGAAAATTTACAAAATAAATTCAATGTAAACGTAAAATTAACATTTGTAAAACAAACATTAAAAGTAAATTGAAATGGAGTTGTGTGAAGGTTCTAATTTCAAAGAGTAACAAGGTAACTGAAGACCTTTAGCCCAATTGCTGCAAGTTGCTCGTCATCAAAATATAAAAATTGATGGATTAAATGACATTCAATCTTATTTCAAACATGCAGAATTTGAACGGAAAAGAATCTGCATTTATTCCTTGTTGTTTCCTTTATGTTCTCTCAGAGATGTGTATATGGCTTTTTAATTGTCTTATTGATGTTTTCTGTAATGAATTATGTATCACACACATATGTAGACAATAAAATGTTCAGAGAAAACTTGCATTTATTCCTAAACAGTTGTTTGTTTGTTTATTGTGACTTGGGTTAAAAATTACACATCTTTAATCTGATATTCTTTGTACTGCCTTCACCAAACACAGAAACAATTGAAATATTTATCCTCTATTATTGAGCAAAATAAAATTATTATGTAGTCTCATTTTCTTTACTTCTTTTTTCAAATAATCTTTATTATTGATAGCTACACTTTCCTGCATCACCATAACACTATTCAATATAAGCACACCCAGGGATGGATTAATATTTTTGCCGCCTGTAGGCACATCAAATTTGCTGCCCCTTGTTTAAATTTAATGTTACATTTCAATTACATTGTAACGTTTTAGTAACAATTCCTCATTAATGTGAATGTTTGAACTTTAAAAGTAACATTACATTTTGCACGTTGTTTTCATAAATTAAATAAATTTTTTGGATATAAACTGTATCTTCATAGCAAGTAACGTTCAACATTATCAATGTTTCAACACTGAAACGTTAACATTAAAAGGAAACTAAAACATGACAAATAGAATTGCAACATTTTTTCTTTCATCAAGGGGCCTTATTTTCAGATTCATATACTTCTGAAATCATAAAATATACTCTAATGAAGTAGACAAATAAATAGCTTTTATTAAATATTAATATCATAGATTTTTATTTACAACAACTGAACGATTAGAATGTAATGATGTAAATAATACGATGTAAATAATTTTCGATTTACCATTATAAACATGGAATATAACATTTAACTTTTTGGATGGGTTTTTTTATATAGTTGCAATAACGTTTTATTAAATATAGCTAATTTGTCTATTGATGTAAAATTTTGCGACGTGCCTTTCGGTGAGCAAATTCATCAATAATTATAGTATAATCTAAAACGCTGAGATGATTTTCTTTGATACACAATAACGCTATGAAGTTCAGTCGATACTCTTGTCATTGTACAACGCAAATAATTTTTAATTCTTTTTACTTTCTCGCTTTACGAATACTTCGTAAGAAGAGAAAGTTATGTAATCGTGCGCCGGAAAACGGGGAATTTTCGTCAGAAAAGCTTATAGCAGGGGTCTGGCAACGAAAAAGTGGATAAAACCTGTTGCTAAATTGAGAAAAAATATCCTCTATCTCGTGGTGTAGTCAAAATCCATGTTTTGTTGCTTCTTGATACTGTAAAATCGATTGACGGCAAAACGTCCGTCTGTGGTCAACGCTAGCGCCTAAACCGTTCAGCGATTTTCTTCAAAATTGATATTCCCCGATCGTTTTTACTCGTCTCAAGGCCACTGGAATTTGAAACCGATATTTTAGTATTTGAGGTTACATGAAGCCCATTTTGAGATTTTCAAAGTTAAAAGAAAATGGCTCCAAATTTTTTGATTATATTTTGTTGTTGAATAGTGCGAAGAACGTTTAAGGGAATGATGTAGGTAAAATTGAAGATAGAGATTTTTGCCTCAGACAAAGTCGGTTGTACAACATTAGCAGTTTAAATATTAATATCATATAACTTTTTTGAATATTATATTAATATATATTATATTATATATTATATTATATATATTATATTATATATATTATGTATATAATATTATATATTATATTATTATAATATATATTGTATTAATATATATGAACATTTTTTTGAAATATTAATATCATGTAACATTTTTTTGAAAAAACGAGTAGTTTTTGCGTAAATTGCGATTCAAATTTACAAAAAAAAATTCTCAAAAACCGCTCCAAATTTTTTCTTTAATTTTCTTCACTTATGTAGTGAGCGACGATAAAAAATATGTTCTTATCCCTACTTCTAGGAAAAACTTGTTTTTTTGAAAATTGCAAAAAAATATTTGTAAAGTGCAAAATTGTAGATAGCGATTTTTACCTCAGACAAAGTCTCTTGTACATAACTAGCTCTTTAAAAAATGTTATGTAGAATTTTCTGAAAAACTAGTTTTTGCGTAATCTTCGCTTCAAATTTAGAACAAAAAAATTCTCAAAAACCGCTTCAATTTTGTTCTTTAAACTTTCTGCACTTGTGTAATAAGGGACGGTAAATATATTATATATTATTTAATATTATATTTAATATATTATATTTATTTAATAAACTAGTGGTGCTATAGAATGGCACAGACTTTCTCGCGGTAGTTATTTTTCAAATGCGGATCATCGGATAAATTATTTGGAGTAAGCCGTTCACCACTGCCTTTCTTGGTCATGTTTGAAAGACTTGTTTTTCGCATCTTGACAATTACCAGCTTCCTAATTATAGAACTGATACAATTACGTTTTGATTAAAATATAAGTAGTTAGTCCGCATGTCACTCCCGTGGCACAGCTAGGCCATTCCACGTCAAATCGCACAAAAAAGATCAAAATTTGACCTTCATATTTTTAATTATTTTCTAATTTTTTCCATTTGTTATATGGATCAAATAAGTTAACACGTGTATTTTTATTTTTTCTAATTTTATTATTTTCGGAAATATTGTATAATGAAATTTGCTAAAAATGACGCGCATCACAAACTTAAAAATATAATATACTAATTATAGAAATTCCGTTCAACTTCCATTCGAAACTTAAAAACATGTTTAATTTTGCAAAATATGTAATTTCCTGAAGTTTCAATTTTTTTAAAAAAATTGAAATTTTGAAAATTAAATATTTTTGTAAACTCGATGAGCTAAAAAGTTTTAAAAAAATATTTATAAACACACTATAGTATTGATGATATTTCCAGAAAAAATCGAAGTGGGATCTCAATAACTTTAAAAGATATTAATATTTTACGAACCAGCGTATAATAGATTGCTACAATAGACGCGTTTCTTGCGTTATTGACCGTCGGGTTCTTTGGATGAAGCAGTAATTTAATACTCTTTAGGTGGTAAAACTTCACGATTGAATTTATAAATAATAATATTTATGTATATTAATACATATAAATAATATTAATATATTTATAAATAATTTATAAATAATTAAACGATGGATTCTTGACTCATGTCATGACATTTTTGAAATTTTCTGGTCTCTCACTACCAACTTTAAATACAAGTACTCGCTTACGATAGAATTTCTGAACTTTCGTCACAATGCACTGTTTTAATGCCTTACCGAATTTACTTCCGGTCTGGACAAAATTCCATTTTCTTCAGCCAACTTTTTAGACACTTTTATCATGCGTTCGGTTGCTGAAGAATGTCGTTTAATTTTATTGTCTGTCCAACTTTCAAAAATTTTCAAAATTTTAATATTGAACGTCATGTCATCTGTTGAGTGAAAGGAATCGATAAGTTTCTAAATAGTATCTTTGATTTTTCGACAGACGTCGAAGACAGACGTCGATTAAAATTCAATGTGAAAAAATTTATTTGCGTTGGCAGTTTGTACTTTCTGAAATTTCTCATAGGGATACCGTTTTTGTTCCAATATTCTTTTCTTGGCGGGGTTTCTCCTATTGAAATTAAACTCTTGTTTATCTTCTCTTTATTAATTTCGCAGACACTTGACGAACTATCTGAAGAGCTTAAATTGTCATTTTCTTGATTCCCATTCTTTTTACTATATTCACTGGACGTTCCGCTACTTTCGTTAATGTCACGGAAGCCACTGATTTCGACGCTCTCTTCACTATCAAAAGGCCGGTTTGGAAGACGATTCCCTTCCAGAATGAATCATAAATTTGCCAATTTAATGACTCCTGTAAATTCACCAGCAAATTGTGGTTTACGCGTCTTGGAGATTTTCTTTTCTAAAAACCGTGATAAGAAAGATTCAATGGATTGAAACATTATCGTATCTCATACGGTGATTGCTACTCATGTTGCACAGTGTACACACGATTCACACAACAAACACTAGCACTCTTGTGTAAGGTGCGTATTGTGACTGATGTTGAGAAAATTTTACTCATGTCCCTTGACAAGTGGTTGATTGTATTCACGAGCAAGGTCAGAAGGGCACCCCATCCCTACGCCGCAAAGAGATGAAGTAAAATTCGTTTCGCTGACACGAGGAAAAGCAGTAGTAGAATTCATTTTGCTGCCACCCATCCCTTCCGGAGAAAGAGTGAACATCAAACACACTTGTATCAAAGACTGATCGAACACAATTCGTCAGTGCAGGGACAGGAACCACGCGCCCGCATACTCCTATACATAAGCATACGCCTATATTTTTTTGAAATTTTTATCCGAGAGAGTTCTTATAGAAATATTTTTTTAATTACAGTTATTAACGAAATATTTATTTTTTAAGAAAGTAATTTACAGAGGAATAAAATACACATATCAAAATATTAAATAAAACAAACCAGGAATTTTTATGTTAAGTACATTCGGAGCATCAATCATATTTTGCAAAGTACGCGTAAATTCCAAAATTTAATATAGCCATAACTACAAAAATAATCAATTATCATGTAAAAAAAACATGCCTTCTTCTTTTGATGTCCAGAATGAATGCCATATATTCGTGTCATTTATTTTTTTTAATTGCATACATTTAAAAAATAGTCGTGTAAATTCTTGTGCGATTTGACGTGGAATGGCTCGTATTTTAATTCGTTTCACTCTCACCCATAAGAACATAGATGACCCGCAAGTTACTCACGATGTTGCCCACAAAAACATGTAAGACACAATGTCATACATTTTGGGGGAAGAGTGAACATCTGAAATACTAATAACTCTTGAAACCCTAAACAGGTCATTCTTTTTTTAGTTCTTCAGCATTTGCATCAAAGACTGACCGAACACAATTCGTTAGTGTACGGTTGCTCAGGTGTGTCACGTTAGTGTACGGCTGTGTCAGGAGGCAGAGGGTGCCCTCCTTACAAATGATTTTTTCAGAACTGTGTGTGTGGAGTGCCCACTTTTTTTTCTTAATGTATTTCATAGAAAATTTAACAAGGAACACGCCTATATTTTTTCAAATTTTTATCTCATCGAGTTTATATAGAAATTTTACTTTTTTTGAAAAAAATACATTTTTTAAAACGGAAAAATATTTTTTGAAAAATTTATTTTTGGAGGAATAAAATAAACATCTTAAAGTATTAAATGAAACAAACCAGAAATTTTTATAGCCAGTACATTCGGAGCAACAATTGATCTTATTTTGTGAAGTACCTGTACATTCCAAAATTTAATATAGGCATAACTACACAAATAATCAATTTTCAGGGAAATAAAAAAATACGTGTCTCTTTTTTGATGTCCAAATATAAGAAAAAAAATATCGTACATTTTAAAAAAAGTCGTGTCAAATCTTGTGCGATTTGACGTGGAATGGCTCAGCTGGTTAAAGCGCTTTGGGGTTGAGATCTTCAGTAAGGAAGATGCCGAGTTCGATCCCCAGAGGGGGATTTTAATTTGATGAATGTGATATTGCAGGAAAAAACATTGAAGAGTGTAGAAACTTTATTGAAAATCATTTGAAGTACTTGTTCTCACGAATAGAATCAATACAGATAAATAGACAGGACTTGTCTGTGTTTTCCCAAACTGCATCTTTTAAACAATTTTTCAGATCTGTTATTCGATTTCTGAAGCGTAGGATATTAAAATCGAGCGTTGTCTAGTATATATCAGTATGAACCAATTTAAGTAAAATTATGAGTATTTTAACGTTAAATTGTAATACAATATAACCAGAACGCATGCGATGAACTTACATATCTCTAAAGGTTCCGAAATTATCATTCCTTTCTCGCCTTACGAATACTTCGTAAGAAGAGAAAGTTATGTAAACGTGCGCCGGAAAACGGGGAATTTTTGCCAGAAAAACTCTTATAGCATGGTTCTGGTAACGAAAAAGTGGATAAAACCTGTTGCTAAAGTTAAAAAAAATAGTGGTGCTATAGAATGTCAGAGACTTTATCGGAGATCTTAGTTATCTAATCTCTAAATTGAATTTGTTTTTCTGTTATGAATGATGATGTTCCCAGATACCTTCCCTGAGCGCGTATAGGACATTTTTTTTACATACTCTGGATATTTTCATTTTCTAATGCGAGAAATGAAACCACCATACTCTATTACTGTTTTATAAGTGTATTTCACGCCTATCCATTGTGGTCGCAGTGGTTAATCAGCGAAGATTGGTACAGGTCTTCCGAAGGAAGCTACGGCTGTTCGTGTCCTTGTCGCGAAATATTATTTGTCAGAATTCTCTGTTGTAGGAAATACTTGAAAATTCTATAAACTTTATTTGAAACCATTTTAATAACAAATATTGATAATTGCGATAAATGTACTGGAAATGTCTGTATATATTTGTTCAAATTTTTAACTTTTAACAATTTTTTACGTCTCTTCTTGGATTTGTAATGCGTATGTACCACCGTATCAATTGTTCCTTAATTATGTTTTTACCATTTTATAGGTCGGTTCGATTCTTTCATGGCTCTGTTCATCCCATGCGTTGCTAGTGTGGCGTAGTGGTATAAGTGCCGGTTCGTTTACTTTGAGTATCGGGTTCCGGGTCTCGGTACGGAGAACGTTTGCTGGTAGAATACACTTCTGCTGGTTTACGAAGTAGTGGAATAGCATTAAGGACCACAGCACAGCGAGAAAGTATGTGCATTGGAAGCACCACTAGTTAAACAAGAGATTGAACGTTCTGCTGTGCAATTGGCCACCGGAATACATAAAAAGTTTCGAAGTGCAATGCCAACGTTAGGATAAATACATTCTAATTCTTCTTTCCGTAACCACTTTAATAAAGCTGCAGGATTCGTTGGCTTAACATCTTCGTCAAGGATTTTTAAATACGAACTTAAATGTATCAGCTCAGAAACAAGCGATTCTTCAAGATTTTGGGGAAATTGTGAACATAAAAATATCGCTGCTTTTTCCAAATCTATCAAAGATAATTTTTCTATTTCAATGACAGCCTTAAATTTGTCATATACATCTTTATACGCTTCATGTCTCTTATTCAATTCTGCAAGTAATTTATCAACAATAACCAAATTAGTGTCAATTTTAAATTTGTCTCTTGCGGTCAGTTCTGCTTCATTCTCGTTAGTTTCATCATAATGTATTATACGTTTCCTTTTTCTTTTATTTTCCGATTCATACGTTTCAGTATTTGACAGGTTCTTACCCTTCTCTTCAAAAAATGCAAAATTTTCTCTGTTCGTTTCTAAAATTCTACAAGCGAAGTGTAAATACCAACCATGGAACTTAAATCGATATCGACCTTTTGCAGTTGTTTGTTCGACGCATTCAAGCGCTCTAAAATTAATCCCCAAACCTCGGTCATGATAGCAGTTTCAAGTCGATTTAAAGCAACAATAAGACCTTGAGATTCTGCACGAGTTGACGGTTTTTGCGTAGAATCATCAGATATAATTTGAAGGGCTTCTAAAACATTTTGCCAACGATGTTTTAGAGCCTGGCATGCATCATCTCGAGCTGACCAGCGCGTAATTGAAAGACTTTTCAAAGAGGATGTACTGGATCCTTCATCTACTAAATTTTGAAGTATGTCCCACCTTGATGTAGATGCACTAAAGAAATTATATAAATTTTGTAGAAGTAGAAAATAAGTACATGCTTCAGTGCATGATTCAGCTGCATTTGTACCAACTAAATTTAAAGAATGAGCAGAGCAGGGGATGAATTCAATTAGAGCATTTACATCTTTCATACAGGCTTGAAGACCTGTGTAAAGACCGGACATATTTGACGCGTTGTCGTAGGACTGACCACGACAATTATTGATGTCCAGTTTGTCAATCTCCATAAAATTACATACAGCGTCGGACATCTCCTTTGATTTATGGCCTGTGTTTGGAAGGAATTCCAAAAATGACTCTTTTGGTGTTCCATCTTTTCCCACATGTCTAATAACTATAGCGAGTTGATCCACGTGTGGTGTGTCTGGTGTAGAGTCCACGATTATGAAAAAATACTTGGCACTTCGAATGTTTCGGAAAATCTCATCTTTAACTGCTTTAGCTAATATACCTATTAGTTCTTCAACCGTCGTGGTGGATAAATACGATTTCCTTTTCCGCAGTTACCAAATTTTTGTATGTGATCTGCTAAGAAGTGGTCATATTTCGAAATTAACTCAAGCAACATCATGTAATTACCATTTTGATTATTTCCAAACTTTTCGACATGTCCTCTCAAAGGAAGCCCTCTTGAAACAAGAGTTTTTATTACTAAAATGACATGCTTAAGAACATTCCTCCAATAAGTTGCCTCGGTTTCAACTTCAACGTTTCAATATTATTTCTTTGTTCGTTTTCACATTCGACCTTTTGTTATACATTTACACATTAATCTTTAAAGAAATTATTTCTTTTCAAATATTGGAAATAAAAATTGCTAGCTCTCTTAGAGTATCGACAAAGCAGGGAACGCAAAAATTGAATTCCATTCCGCTGTCGCGAATTTCTGTGAATTACGGGTCATTGTTGTGTCTTTTTAGAGCTGTATGGTATCAGACTTCTTTTTCCTATTCAAGTTTACAAAACGTTTGTATTATATTTTTATGTATTCACATATTTTTTGAAAACACTGCGATGGAAACAGTGGGTTGTTCGCACCGTGTAGGATATACAGGTGTGTCCATCCCAGTCTAAAACTGAAGCTTATGTGAGACTAGTTCTTCCAGTTCTCGCAAAATAAGTGCTGCGATCTTTGGGTCTCATTTGGGCAAGGTCGTGATTGGTTGTGTAATGTGTAACAGCCACAGTTCAACCTTCCGGTGGGCGCGCCTATTCGAGTCACATAAGCGGGCGCGTAGGAGCACTCCATGCTGCCTCGAGAAAACAGTATTTTGCACCCCCAAAACTTCTATTATTTAGCTGAAGAAGGAAGTATTAAAACTCACAACAATTCTTTACATTTTAAATGTTAATACATTCTATAAATCACAGAAATATGGCTATTTTTAGGAATCTTCTCTACATATAAAACAAAGTTGTGTTAGTTACACCACTTATAACTCAAGAACGACTGGACCAATTTTAATTCCCTGATTTGTTGGATCCATCTCCGTCCCGAATAACAGCATAACTAATAAAATATCGAAAAAATTGCACTACATGGCGCTGAAGAATAAAAAACTAGATATTCATGCAAACACAGCCCCTCTACACAGTTCGAATCTATATCGTTAAATAACTACTAAACGAAGCGTTGCAGGGCCTTAAAAACTAAAATTTTGAGACCGAAGGCCTCAAAGAAACATTTCTCATACCGTATTCTACAGGATGAGCATTCTATTACATTTTTGCTGGTCCGGCTCTTCTCAGTATTTACTCAAAGACGTGCAGAATCTAAGTAAATAAAATAAGTTAATTAAACCATTTATAACTCAAGAACGACTGGACCAATTTTAATTATCTCCGATTTGTTGGATTCATCTCCGCCCGAATAGCAGAATAACCATTAAAATACCGGAAAATTTCACGAAAAATAATTGTACAGAAAATTATTCTAAAATATAAAAATCAATGTTTGTTGGTTCGTGCTTAACGCGCTGCCGTAGCAGGCATCCAATTACGTGTGTCAACCTATTGCTTGTGTCAACCTATTGCTTGCTCTTGCGGGAAGAACATAAACATAGTACAATTATTGTAACTCCACTAGATGGTGCTACAGCACAAGATGGCGCTTCAGTACCATGGCGCTAGAGCACATGATGGCGTTTCGGTTCACGTGAGCTGTTGCTGGGCGTTGCCGAGGAGCGAGATCGAGAACACGAAGAGCAGGCGCCGCAAGTTGGTGAGAGGAGAGGGAAAAAACCGACGGGAACAAAGATAGAGGGAAAATAGAGAGAGGGAAAAAGAGGGAGGAAAAATAGAGATGGGAAATAGAGAAAGAGGGAACATAGTGGAAAAGAAGGAAAATAGAGTGAGGGGGATACAGAGAGGGAAATAGAGAGAGTGAGGGGAAGAAGAACCACAGAGGGGAAGAAGAGGCAGAGGGAAAGAAGAGACACAGAGGGGAAGAAAAGACACAGAGAGGGAGAAAAGAGACACAGAGAGGAAGAAAAGAGACACGGAGGGGGAAGAGAGACACGGAGGGGAAAAGAGACAGATGAAAAAGAGAGACATTTGGAAAAGACAGAGAGGAGGAAAAAGAAAAAGGGGAGAGAGAAACAAGAAAAAGAGAGAGGTGGAAAGAGAAGGGGGAGAGGAATATTTCAATTATTTCTTCTGCGGCAGCAACGCGCCGGGTACCAGCTAGAGAAAAAATAGAGAGAGGAGAAAATAGAGAGGGGGAAATAGAAAAAAACAGTGAAAATAGTGAAAGAGAAGGAAAATAGAGAATGGGGGAAAGAGAGAGCGGGGGGAAGAACACAGCGGGGGAAATGGTGAGGGAGAAATAGAGAAAAAGAGAGAAATGAAAGAGTGGGAAATGAAAGAGTGGGAAAAGAGAATCAGAGAGAGGGGAAGAAGAGATACAGAGGGACAAAAGAGACAGAGGGATGAAAGAGACACAGAGGGAGTAAAGGGACACAGGGAGAAAAGAGACACAGAGGGAGAAAAGAGACACAGAGGGAGAAACACACAGAGGGAGAAAAGAAACACACAGGGGGAAAAGATACAGACGGAAGGGAGAGAGAGCAAGTGGGGAAAATGAGAGGGGAGGGACAGAGAAGAAAAGAGAGGGGGAGAGGAATATTTTCTCAGTAATTTCTTCTGCGGCAGCAACGCGCCGGGTACCAGCTAGTTGAATAATAAATAACACTGTTTCAGTAAACCTTATAAAACAAAATATAACAAAGAAAAAAATTAACTAGAAAATTGGAATTAAATAGACAAATGAATTCAATGAAACAGTTACTGTCCTTAAATTTAAGAAAAGCATCAATTGTTTTTTATGAAGCCATTTCCAGTAACTCAAGAAGATGCCTGATTTCTTCAACTGTTTCAGTCTTTCAGCAAAGAAAAACAAAAATAAAACTAAAAGTAATAGGAAAAAATCCACAAAAAGCAGCTTTCAACATCTTTGATTTTGCTTACAGTGATCGAAAATACTTATAAACGACTAATCTGAATAAGTAAAATGTTCGTTAAAAATACTTACACGAGTGGGCGCGGTAGAGCACAAAACCAGCATTTTTTATTTTCAAATCTTCTTTACGACCGATAGAGAAAAGGCAACGGAACGGAGATTTTCGCGTTTCATTTAGAATATTGCGAAATGAGAATACTAAAGCCCTCTGATATGTCAAATAGCCGTACTCCATTTTAGAACAATAAAAGCACAAAGGCAGCACGGAGTGCTGCCGTGCGACCTCCGGAAGGTGTGTAATTAATGATGTATATCTTACACCGCGACCCAAACCGATCGTACGGACAAGCGAGGAACTAGCCTCAATGTGGCTTCAGAAAATTTGCCCCAAAGACGGCTAGTTAACACACCTATATATCTTACACCGTGGTTGATCGCTTCTTGGTTGAATTGGAAGTTTTCAAACAATAGCTAAGATGTTAGGGTAGAAAGGTGTTAGGGTAGCAATATTTCAATTCTACGTCTGCTTGCCGGTAAAGTATGTGCTGTTGTAGCACCACTAGTTTACTTTCCCGTATACGTACGTATATACGGAATATAGGGAAAGTTATGTAATGCTGCGCGAAAAAATGGCGAATTGGCGCAAGAAAAAATTCGTTGCCGGACCGTGTTAATGCAAAAGTGGATAAATCCAGTTGCTAAATTAAGAAAAATATCCCCTAACATGTGGTATAGCCTGAATCCCGGTTTTTGGGTCCTTGATACCGAAAAACCAATTGAAAGCAAAACGTCCGTCTGTCTGTCCGTCCGTCCGTTCGTCCGTCCGTCCATCCGTCCGTCTGTCCGTCCGTCTGAGAACACTACTAGCGCCTAAACCATTCGAACGATTTCTTACAAAATGGATATTTCCCGGTCAATCTGCCTCCACTCGAGGTGCCGCGATTTTGAAAAACTTCACATGGAGTCCCCCAGACATTTTCGAAATTTTCTCAAAAGTGGCACCAAATTTGTTCTTTAAATTTCTTGTAAGAATAGAGTAAAATATACTTAAGGTGGCACAGGTTCGATTTTCACGGTTAACTATGAATTTTCGAAAACTGTAAAAGTTTGAATTTTATTCGGCGTCTTCCTCCAGCTACAAAATTACAGATAGAGATTTTTCTTTCTAATAAAATTTGGTCTTCATAGTGAGTTCTTTCTTTAAGGTTTTTGCAATTTTAAAAAATTACAAAAACAAGATTTTCTCAAAAACGGCTCCAAATTGTTTTTAGTTTTTTGGTGGGAATAGTGATAAATGTTATCTATGAGGTGACATAAACGGCATATTGCTCTAATCTTTTGTTTTTTTCAAACATTACAAAAATGTAATTTTGTTTACTTGTCCCTCACGTCGTTAATATTTATATTAGCGGCGAGTTGTTCACATTATTATATATGTGGGTACATGTGCTTTAAATAAAGTCAGAAAAAGTTTCTCGAGAACTGAACCGTTTTCTGTGAAAACTAGCTCAAAATTCCGCAGTTTCAGAAATGCTCAAACGCCATTTTCCCATAAATAGCTCCAATTTGTTTCTTCAAACATTTGGAACGGATATTGCTAATTGCACTCTTTAATATGGCTTAAAGTTTATTTTGAGTTTCTTTGTTTTTTTAAAAAATTATACAAAAATATTTTTTTAATGATCTCTCGCATCTTTATTATGCACATTATTAGAATTTGTAAACTTTATTTTATTTGTGAGTGTGTTTCAAATGACTTCAAAAGAAGTGTTTTGAAATCTCAAAACTTTTTTGTGAAAAGAGCTCCAAATTTCGCATTTTGAGTAGCGCATAAATACAATTTTCTTAAAAACGGTTCCAATTTTTTGAAATAAAAATGGCATTTAGAACGGGGTTTTGTGGTTTTTAATAATTTAAAATTAATAGTTCCGTTCTACCATGGAAACCGAAAAAAATTAAAATGTCAAAAAAACGTACTTTGGGCGGCGATAGATGGCACCAGGCAAGAGTATGTGGCAATTCCGAATAGCTAGCGAGACCGAAGAAAATAGAAAAGAAATACGGGAATGTGTGTGCCATTCTGTAGCAGCACTTGTTAAGTGCTTACCCCGGCGCTCGCATGGTACTGAAGGGAGAGCCCTTGGCTGAATTCGATCCAGCTGGGAAGTTAGTGTAACAAATTCGCCACCGCTGAGATGGGAAGCCGAAGGAGCTTCTTGCCCAAAAGTGGTCTGGTGACTGTGACAGTGCCCCCTGAGCGATCCTCCTGCGTGTCGTTCCGCTCCGCTGCGCTTCGCTGCCGCCGCGCGCCCGTGGGCGGCGGCGAGGGCGGAGAGCGCGGCGGGGCCGGGCTGGCGGAGGGATCGCCTGGGGGCGGGAACGCCGCGCCCTGCTCAACATACAAACGTTGGCAAGGCACCCACCCACGTTAGCAGCCTTCTCCCTGCCCTTACTCCTCTAATAACGCTATTTTCCTTTCGATCCTTCAAGATATTGATAACACAGGGTGACGCTTTTAAACTTTTGAAAAGTTACAGAAACAAAACTCACTTATTTTGACTAATTGTAGGTTGCTGAATTCGAATATGATAGCGGACTTCTATATTAGCTTGCATTTTTGTATAACGCGTAGTTGCCAAATTGACCATAATAGGTATGAGTGATCTTGAAGGTACAGGAAAATGAGTTGTTTGAGTGCAAAAATGGAATGAAAAGGGGCCACTCCTTTTGTAAGAAAAGTTTTCCTGTAGCACTTGAGTCCCAAAGACACAAAATCAACAGTGCTTTGTATATCCACCTTGACCAAGCAATATTGCAATTACTTTTAGATCTCCACAAATTTGCCAACCATGATCTTTGTATTTGATTCGATTTAAAATGAGTGCGAGATCCTCGTAAGTGTCTTTCATTGAAGGAGCCACAGGAATAGACTACAGCTTATTTACATTTCGAAGCAAAACTGCTTTCAGACTGTACTTGGATAAATCTATAAAAAGACGCCAATTAGATGGATTATGTTGGATTCCTAATTTATACATTAGGCCTTTGATTCCGTGCATGAGCAAAGGGAGTCTTCCATTCTGTAATATTCTGAAAGAGGTTCTTTCCTGTGGCCTAGGCTATCCGGGATAAGACGCGTCATCGATTTGGTGGCTGACGTTTCGGCCAACATATTGTGGCCTTCCTCAGAGCGTACTGCTGCCAAATGTTTTTTTTTAGTTTCCCCCCTCCAGTTACCCTGGAGGGGCGATAATTTATTCACTTTTTGGGGGTACAGCTGAGCTGCAGCCGATTAGGCTTTTGCAGCGGAATTTAGGGCCTATCTGAAATAAACTATTAGCTTAAAATTAGTACTACATCAATTGCGAATTTGGGCATTGGCTGGCATTTATACATAGGTTTTGATGGTGCATTCTGAAAAGTTATTTATATTGTTCGTTTTTTCTTCTTTCTTTCATATAATCATGCACGCTCACATTCATTCTTTAACTATATTTACAAACACATTCTCTCACACATTCATACACACTTCACTATACACACTATGTACATTTTCACATTGCTCGCCACGGCGCCGACTTTAGCGTCCGTGGCGCCGCGACGTCTTCTGGCCCAAGCGGCCCAGGCAGTCGCTTAAGTATTTAACAGACTGCCTTCCGTTCGCCGATTTCGCGTAATACCCGCATGCCACACAGAATCGAAGGCTTGCTCGCGTGCCTCGTGGAGTCGAGGATTAGCGATTGCTATGTCAGATTGACGTTTGCGAGTTTTCTCTCGGACAGGCAGTTCCGAGTGCGCGTCAAGAACGTATATTCGTCCTTCAGACGAACCGAGGCGGGGGTGCCTCAGGCGAGCGTTCTCTCTCCTACCCTCTTCGGCTTATACGTAAATGATGCGCCGCTCGCTGCTGAAGCACGAACCGGTATTCAGCGCTGCGGGCTCCTGATGTTCGAGGATGTTTTCGCGTATTACGGCTCGTCTGAAGGCGATTGTCTCGCCGCTCTTCCTGAATGGCTAAGTAGGAAACGACTCGCCCTCAACCTCGAGAAATGCGTGGCTGTCAACTTCACTCGTAAGAGGGCTGACCCCGATGAAACTGTGAGCTTGGCGGGCGCGCGTCTCCTGTGGCAGAGCGAAGTGAGGTATTTGGGCGTGTTGCTTGACAGCGGTCTCCGTTGGCACGCGCACGCTCGATATCTCTCGGCCAAACTCAAAACCCGCACTCTACTTCTAAAACCTCTTCTCCGTTCTCACGACCTTGACATCCGTCTAAAGCGCCGCCTCTTCACCGCGTGCGTGCGCCCCCTGTGCGCGTACGCGTGCGAAGTCTTCGCGGCCGCTCCTCCTTCTACTTTGCGCCCCGTCCGGGTCGCAGAGAACAGAGCGGCGCGCCCGCATCATCCTTTTCCCCGACCTGACCGCTACCCTAGCAGTGCTGACGTGTTCGTGGTTCTAGGCGTGCGCCATCAGTTCCCGGCGGAGCTGCAGCGGCGGGCAGAGACGGCGCTCGCAAGGGCGCTGCGGCCGTCCGCCCCGCGCATCCTGCGCGAAACCGGCTTAGCGGCGAACAGCGGTGTACACCGGGCCTTCCACAGAAGAAAGGGCCCGCAGCACGTCGCCTTCACCTTCCGTGCACTTCCCCCGCAGAAGCTCGCTGAGCTGTGCGCCGCGGGGGAGCAGACAGTGCGCGGGAGGCGGTCGCCGCTCACGGACGCCGGAAACCGCGCGGGCGGCGCGGAAGCGCGCATATACCACATAGTGTATATAGTGAAGTGTGTATGAATGTGTGAATGAATGTGTTTGTAAATATAGTTAAAGAATGAATGTGAGCATGCATGATTATATGAAAGAAAGAAGAAAAACGAACAATATAAATAACTTTTCAGAATGCACCATCAAAACCTATGTATAAATGCTAGCCAATGCCCAAAGCGGCAATTGATATAGTACTAATTTTAAGCTAATAGTTTATTTCAGATAGGCCCTAAATTCCGCTGAAAAAGCCTAATCGGCTGCAGCTCAGGTGTACCACCAAAAATTGAATAAATTACCGTCCCTGGTAACTGGAGGGGGGAAAACTAAAAAAAAATTGGCAACAGTACGCTCTGAGGAAGGCCACAATATGTTGGCCGAAACGTCAGCCACCAAATCGATGACGCGGCTCATCCCGAATAGCCACATGAATTCCGGCCGCGGAAGCCTACGCAATCAAGGTTCTTTCCTTTTCCTGTACTGAGTGTAAGTAATTCCGGGGGCCAGTAAATTCCCTTCTTTGAGCCAAGAGTTGAGCTTTCTCTTTCGAAAGTTGTCTCTCACTAGGCTTCGGATGTTTAGGTTTTTACTTTCTCGCCTTACGAATACGTCATAAGAAGAGAAAGTTTATGTAATCGATCGCCGGAAAACGTCGAATTTTTGCCAGAAAAACTCTTATAGCTGGGATCTGGTAACGAAAAAAAGGATAAATTCTATTGCTAAATTCAGAAAAAAATCCCCTAATTCGTGGTGTAGCCAAAATCCATGTTCTGTTGCTTTTTGATACTGAAAATTCGATTGACGGCAAAACGTCGGTCCGTCTGTTCGTCTGTGGTCATCAGTAGCGTCTAAACCGTTTAGCCGATTTTCTTCAAAATCCCCCATCGATTTGGCTGATGTCATGGCTTTTGGAATTTGAAGCCAATATTTTAACTTTGGGGGTACTTTACATGAAGCCGTTGGGCAGTTTCAATGTTTAAAAAATGGCTCAAATTCTTTGACTAAATTTAGTTGTTGAATAGTGCGAAGAACGTTTAAGAGAACGATGCAGGTATCCACCACCAAATTAGTTTGGTGCAGTGTGAAGGTTTTAGGCTGTGTATTTGTATTTTCCAAATTATGTATGGTCTCTTGTGAAGTATTATTGAATTTAGGAGTTTTGTTGTTTAGTGCTTGTTAAAAAAGGGCATCCTCTATACTTTATTTATTTATTTATTTATTTATTTGTCAAAAAACAGTAAAAACTGTATACGACGTGTGGGGAAAGAATTTTGCGCACATTTTCTTGAGGGCCAGAATTTTATTAAAAAAAACGAAAAAATTAATTTAGAAAATAATTATTTTAGAAAAATAAAGATATTTGAAAAATGTTTTTTCCCGAGTTATAGAAAATCAATTTCAACTGTAAATGAACTACAAGCAAAAGGAGTGCTCAACAAAACGTGCGCGCAGTGAAGTTACATTTACGTCCAGAAGCAAAACAAGGGGCCATCTCAGCATTTGCTCAATGGATCAGGGAAACTGGACAAAAACCTGATCGAGATGGGGGTGGACTTAGCGGTGTGGTTTTGGTTACAGTTAACACATATCAGAGGTGAATTTTGAGGTTTGTTGCGGAGATAATACTGGTGATTCTGATTACATTTGACACATCTGAGAGTTAAACAACAGTTTGCCTGTGAGTGATCAAATCGTTGATAGTTTTTACATTGTATTGTAACAAAAAAAATCTGACATATACATTATTCACCCAACTTTTATACTCTTTACCCAACTATTAAAATGATGACATGCTATTATCAAACTCATTAATTAACTGATATTAAAATTTTATTGTCCTGGACAGCTCAATAAATTAATAATTTATACAAAGCGTTCGTATTTTGCCACTATCTACCATTTGCTTACCAGTTTCAGCATGGGCCACTCGACCTGCCCGTCATACGGAAGATGAGAAACTTCTGAAAGTTATTCTTTATGCAAAGATTGCTAGCTACAGATTATGCAGGATTGCATTATTATCATGTGATCTGATATTCATTAAAACAGTAACAGATTAATTTATTCAACTGATTTTCTTTAAATTGCTATTAACAATAACTTTGTTACTGTTTTGTATTTGCTTTAACTTCGATAAATTAATTTAGTCTTGACCTTTTTTCTGAATGTCTAATCAGGTTTCACGGTACCAAGAGCTCACTTCTCAGATGTCGCCACATAGATCTTCTAATGACGGTCCTTTGGGCGCCGCGTTGTCCGCTCTTCTTTCTTGCTACCACTATCTTGTCTAATACTTATGGTCGATATTCACTAATAAAGTCACTGTCGCGAATACTTCTATCTCGTGCTTCTCGTGCACATCCTACGCATGAACGTATTCGCCTCGAGCTCCACTAAACTATCTATACGGCGCTGATTCTAATATATCCGTACTTCTGTCTTCCCTTGGTTTTTATCCAAAAATTACACGACTTATTAAAGTTAGTAACTAAAGTCCTATCACGTCACTCACTGCTTTCACTATTGTCCTGTCTTTGAATCCCGAGTTTTTAATAATATCACAAATAGTCCAATTCGATGGTACTGCACAATGTCTATCGTAAATCCAATTATTCTATCGTTCAGTAAGGAATTCAATTAATGGTTATCGGATTAATGTTTCCAATTCAAATGTTCAAATGTACGATTCGACACAATCCTTAAGTTCAACTCTCCTCCAATAATTATTTAAAATAATCTTCCTACCACACTAAATTATAATATATTAATCGTATCTGCTCATTCACAGTCCTATCCTTCCCTCACTATAAAAGTTAGAGTTCAAATTTCTAAAGTTCCAAATTGCTCGTCACTCGCAATTATTTCTAAACCAACCTTTCGCGTCGCGATCCCGTAAGAGAGTCATCGAGACGATGCCTTCTTCCTCACAAGAGACAATCTTTGCATTGTTTTTCCCAGAAACCCTCTCACATCCGGTCATTTACCTATTATCGCACCAGACTTACACGATATCCACGACCACACTGATTACCGCGTCTACGTGTCTGTAGGATGAACCTCCCTTCCCATGTTTTCCGGTTCCCTAGCAACCACATGCGACTGTCTGATATTTTCCCTATAATTCGCCTATATTCGAGCATTTGCCGTAAATATTGTATACCCAAGTTTTGGTTACAGTATGGATGAAAAACGTTGAGTTCTTGGTTGAATATTCACTAAGCAATGAAATAAGGTTTTCAGATGAAGAATGTTTTTACCTTCTTTGGAGTTTTTTGGTCTAAAGCACACGTTTGAAGAGGTTTTCTGAATTTGTCATAAAGTTTGCTAACACTAATTATGGGATATTGTAATCTAAATAGTTCATTATAAATATATATTTCTGAAATTGAAGAAGGAATGTTTTTAAGCATCACAGGGAAACACTTTTTGGATGGATCTTGGTATGTATTGAAGTGCATCGGAAAAACCCTCAATTTTCGTGCACTTCAGTACGTAATTTGGCGTGAAAAATAATACGTATAA
Organism: Acheta domesticus; assembly: GCA_031308135.1. NCBI lineage: Eukaryota > Metazoa > Arthropoda > Insecta > Orthoptera > Gryllidae > Acheta > Acheta domesticus. The sequence continues at coordinate 11,730 of JAHLJT010002999.1, read as the reverse complement.
ATATGGAAAAATGATATATATTTAATTGAAGAATGGGGAAAATAGTTTTATTAATAAATTAATAAAACGAAAAATAACATAAAGAAATAGGAACATTGTTAAACGAAGAGAGTAGTCATTTATCGATGGATTAGCAATACCATAGGGATTAAAACACGAGAAGGACTACGGGACAAGAATAGAAACAAGAGGCATTTGAAAAAAAGAATGAGGTAGAACATTTTGGAATTTTTACGACACTTCGTGTCAGGATCTGGTAGCGATCGGATGTAAGATTGTGTACTCGGAAGTTATAGTTTCTTGAGACTGGCGCGTGATAGAATCGACATGTACGAATTGTAATCGTCATCTTTGATGATTAATTTGAGATTGGAACTCGGTGTAAGAATTATATAGTTAAAATTTAGGAGTATCGGGATAGTAGGAGATATGGTGCTGTGAAGCTGAACTGGTATTCAACTGTCAAGTGTGCTGACGCCGAATGGACAAGGAAGTATTTCCGCGAAATCCCGAATTCGAGAAAGACAAAACCAGCTAAATTTTGATGTACAAGCCCCAAGAATAATTAAAATTTTGGTTAAAGCAATAATTAAAATTTAAAATTGTAACAATTAGTTGATGGCTATCAGGGAAAATTAATTGTCAAGTAAATAATAAGATAATGCATGTAAGAGATTGATTAAAAATTTCTAAGAATAAAAAGAGACGTACGACACTTCATGTCGTTACGTGCATATATAAATTTTCGTTTCATTAAATAGAAATTAGGTATTCTCAAAATTATTTCCTTTGTATTATTGGTAATCAAAACGTCAGTATAAGATCCATCGACCGAGTCCTCGTAGAGCGGTATTTTCAGCCCACGACAAATGCAGAGAGTAAGTATTCTTATTTTTCAGGAGCATCCAGTGGACGTGGTGTCGAGCTAGCCACTCACATGTACCACGTTCACGTTTCCAATTAAGATTACACAAATTGATAAGATATTACTTAGAAAGTATCGCAGTTGACGGGGGTATTACAGTATAAAATTGAATGTTGTTTGATTCACTAAATTTGAGAAAGTTCCTGAAGTCGTCAAGAGATGTGAACTGTATTTGTATTTCATATTTTCGAGACTTAGTGGTGTATTCATGTTGCACAATTTTTTATATATCTTGTATTAATAGCTGATATTTTTTCCCAATCACAGTAAATGGTGGAAATGTCACTTCAGAGTTAGAGAGTTCATTATCAGGATCAGCAGTTTTATTCAAGATGTCGAATCTGGAGTATGTTGGAATTGAGTAGGTTGGTTTAGATTGTTTTTGACGTTTGGCTAAATTTGTTTCTTGAAGAGTAGGATGATTCTTGTATTACACAAAGTGTCGGCAAAAATTGTGGAAGGTTGATTATTAGGTTGAATTTCTTCTAAACCGGGAGCAGCTTGAGGAACATTGATTGTAGTAGAATATGTTGATTGCAGAGAAGAATTTTGAGGTTGATGTATCATGTCTTGAGGCAATGACTTTTGACGTTTGGCTGGATTTGTTTCTTGACGAGGACGCTGATGCCTATATTGCGACACCAGGGTCGTCGCTGTGACGCCGGATGACCTTAGCTGCCACCTAGCTCAACAGGCAGAAAGGTGTGCTGAAAATTTTAATGATGGTGGAAGTCGTTGTTCGGTGAAAACGAAAGTCTTGCAATCAGGTTAACAAAATAAGTGGCATTTATTCAGTAATGAGGCAATGGTCATGATAATATAACTAAAATCGGCAAGCATGTTCTCCTTCTCCCCAATTCCAAAATTACACAAAGAAAAATTACACTAATACAAAATTTAACAGATAAATTTACGCCGATTCTCTCTTGACGGCCAAGCGCGGCCGAGAATCTTAGTTTCTCTGTCTGATCAAAAGGCAATGCTAATTCGTCTTTCCAAAAGTTCATTCCTTTTGATTATGGAGGCGCCTGAAGGACGCAAAACAGCAGCAGCGAATTAACTTACAAAACCAACGAGCGGGTTGAACGACCTCTTCTCCCAGCTGCCGTGGTCTCGGGTGCCACGCACTGAGCACCGCCCGGGGGGGGGGGGGAGGGCACGCGACAAAAGCGGCACGGCGAAGGCGGCTCGGTGAAGGCGAGCCGGGTGGGGCTGACAGAGGCGCGGCGCAGCTCACTCACGGCTAATCGCCAGCAGATAACTCGCAAACACAAGTTACACTCATTCATTACACAGAAATGAAAAACACAGTCTAAATACTCATAGGTGAAAAGAAATTGCGTACTACAACAAACGTGTCACGCGCCTGACACAATGGCTTCTATATTTTCAGTCCACGCGTCCCGGACGCAACCCTCACTCCGCACTCTGAAGATCGCAACAAGTCCATAAACGATCTTATCACTCCAGTATAATGCGTTCTGGAACGAGTTTCGCATAAAGCAATTTCTCTCCGCTATCCTGACTAAAATGGGCGTCTGAAATTCACGTTCAACTGATATTCGGAGGCCGTGCACATATCCCCCTCTTTAACGAACTCGTTTTCTCTTACAAATCAGTACTTGATTGATATTGATACTGAGGCATATCTATGTATTCAGGCGCCCATGGCAAGCAAAGAATTTGCGCGCCTGTCAGGATACAGCAAATTAGGGTTGTTGTTATTTGTTTCAGTAGGTAAACTCTATAGCGCCCCTTGCGAGTGGCGCCCATGGCACGGGCCATGGCTGCCATACCGTAGATACGCCTTTGTATTGATATATTGATTGTAATAATAAATTTTGAGATCTTGGATTTTCAGGTAAGCTTCAATTATTATTATTCTGCATCATTCACAGGTCTTGATGGAACATAGAATTTCAATGTACAATAAAGTCTCCCCGGAGGGGAAATTGTGAAACACATACAGAATGTGTTACAGCTGGATTTATTTACCTTTGTAATTGATTTAAACATATTTATGATTAATGTCAAATTTTCTTACCAGTGTCAGGCTGGTTCGTTAATTTTTTGGAAATATAATAATTATCTGTAAGAAAACAGTCCGTTCAGTTAGAACGGCCTTCTAAGAATAAAAAAATCGGAAGAAAATAAATAGCAAGGAACATCTTAGTACCAATTTGTTGGAAGTTTTTGGAGTCATCACCCCACAAATAAAACAGAAAAATACCAAATAATAATAATAATGATGTAATTTTTAAAAAATTGAATTTCCCATAAAATTGGTTTGAAAGAGCTATCCAAGATAAAAGTAGATGTCAACTATGTCTCATAATTGTTTCAGAATTTTATCTCCGAGTAATGTCACAAAAAACCAAAAACCGAAAATTCGTATTTTTAATGATATCTTATAAAATAATCATGCTTTCGTTTCTGACTTTTGGAAAATGACTTTCAAAATAATATTAAACATGCCGTCTTTTCAAAATTGAATTAAGCTTGGGAACATTTTTACACCCCTTATCCTGCTACAGCCTTTCATTTGAAGGAAATATTTCTATCGACAATTTTGTAGTGGTAAGAAGTCGCCGAAAAATTCAAACGTTTGCAATTTTCGAAAATTTACAGTTAACAGTGAAAACCTGACCTATACATCCTTTATAAGATTATTTCACTCTATTCTTACAAGAAAAATAAAGGAAAAATTTGGAGCTATTTTTGAGAAAAAATTGAGAATGTTTCAGGGGCTTCATGAAAAGTACCTCCAAAAATTAATGAATGTTTTTCAAAATCGCAGAGCTGAGCTTTGAGTAAGGCCAGATCAACTGGAGAGTTTCTAGTTTGGAAACAATCCTACTAACAGTTTAGGCGCTAGTGTTTTTCAAGACGATACACGGGTGGGCAAAAATCAACACTTTTTCGGTATGAAGGTGAAATCTGTCTACATAACGTATTGGAGGGAGACCTTTTCTATATATAGGAACACGATTTATCCACTTTTTCTGTATCAGGTCCCCACAATTTTCTGTCGAAAAATCGCCGCAACATCATACAAATTTCTCTATACTATTTATGGATATACGGAGCAATTGTGTGTGTGTGTGTGTGTGTGTATTGTCACCGCTCACTCTCCCGAATTCTATCTTGCAAGAGAGCTGTACGGACGACCCGAGTGATCGTTCGATGTCACTCGTAGTCGTGACGTATGGTGATGTCGTCACTCATATCCAGGGAGTAGCTAATTGCTAAAAAAAATAATTCCCTAATCACTCGGGGAGTGGGTACGTCTTTGTTGTATACAATTAAAGAACAAGTCGAGTAACTGCAGTTAAGTAATAATGCAATATATGCTAAATGCAAATTACATTAATTTCAGGTCAATTGGTACTAATTAAACAAAGCAATCCGTGTTCGCAACCTATCACAGTAAGAAATAGCACTCGCGAACACAAGTTAAACTCACTAATTACACTTTCCATAGAAATGAAAAACACAGTCTAAAAACTCATAGGTGAAAATAAATTGCGTACTACAACAAACACTTATCACACAAAAGAAATGATAAAAAAACAAATACCCTTCAATACAATAAATGGAACGAATATTTACAAATCAAATAATTTACTAGCATCAACGTAATGTGCACTTGTCTGATTTAACAATCATGCAATCATTTGTCCTCTAATCAATCAACCAACCACAATTGTACTTTAATCAAGCAATAAATAAAAATGAATTACTACTTGTAACCTTTGGCTGAAATGCTGAATAACCCTTTTTGAGAATTCTCATACTTTGTTTTAAGGCCATTAAGTTTTACTTCTACTTATGCACAACTGCACAGAAGAAAATGGATTTACATGCATAAATTAATGTCTATTACCTGGGTTTAATTTACGACTGAATAGCAAAACGTTAAAAATCTAACAAATATGAATTGCTGTCCTTCAATCTCACGAGATACATTTGTGCACTCTCGGCCCAATATAGTTTTACCAAAAACTTGCCAATGGATCAAAAAAATATGAACTATTGTGCATCCAAACATTTGATTGCAGTACGGCGCCTTATGGAGTATTGCCTTCTTTTTTTATCCAATACAATTTTACATAAGACTCTCTTTCTACCGCAAGCTGTGTTGCCGATTCAGGAGGCTCGGGGTTATTAGGCTCGTCCATTTTGTTTCACGCGCAAATACTTAACAAGTTCATTCAACGATAGCTTCAGTTGTCCACTTCACTGGAAAGTAGCAAAGCTGGTATTGCTCCCAAAAAGAAGCAAAATAGTACAAGACCCAGCAGCCTACAGACCGCTTTGTTTACTAAACACCTTAAGTAAACTTTACGAGAGCCTTATTAAAGGAAGACTCCAAGCAGAAATTAATAAAGGAGAAGGACTATCCTCTAATCAATTTGGATTTATAAAAGGGAGGTCGACAATACAGGCAATCGAAAAGGTAGTACAGATTAGAGATAACACTGCCGATAGATGGGTTACTTTAATTACACTAGATGTGAAAAACGCTTTTAACTCCGCTTCATGGAGTTTAATTGTAGCGGAGCTGCAAAGAAGAAAGATATCACAATACCTAGTAAATGTCATCACGCAGTACTTCCAAGACAGAAGCATTAGGCTGGACAGAAAGGAACATTTAGCAATGAATGCGGGCGTCCCACAGGGTTCGATATTGGGTCCAACCCTGTGGAATGTGCTATACGACGGAGTACTCCGGGTAGAGCTGACAAGAGGGGCGACGCTCATAGGATACGCTGACGATCTCGCGCTAGTTGTAACTGCTGAACATGCTGATGAGCTAATGTTCAGAAGCAATGGATCACTGCGGCGTATAGACACGTGGATGACGCGCAATAAACTAGAACTGGCCCCACAGAAAACTGAAGCTACTGTCCTGAAAGGCCCAAGAAAACGCCAATGCATACGATTTCTGTTAAAAGGAACATGGATTACCACAGAGAGTGCTATGCGGTATCTGGGAGTCTGGATGGACGACAGAAATTTTTCGACACATGTGAGAGAGGTGGCAAAAAAAGCGGAGATAAAGGCGTCAATGTTGGCAAGACTGCTGCCCAACATTGGAGGGCCAAAAACACAGAAGCGGGCTACCCTCGCAAGTACAGTCACATCGACGATACTATACGCGTCACCAATATGGTACACGGCCCTAGCACGTAAGAAGAATACGAAAATCCTAGAGAAAGCCCAAAGAAAGATACTGTTACGAGTCATCTGTGGATACAGAACCATCTCCACGGCAGCCTTACAGGTAGTCGCGGCGGGAATACCTGTTGACCTGATCGCGAAGGAAAGAAGAGCCATCCATGAAAAAGGAGTGGAAGAAAAACACAACATCAGAGAAGAGACGATGCAACAGTGGCAACGCAGATGGGAAGAAACACTTAACGTCGCTCAGTGGACAAAACAACTAATTCCACAAATAGTCATATGGACAAAATGCGACCACAGGCAAACAGATTACTATCTGACACAGATATTAACTGGACATGGACAATTTCGAAGCTACGCGAAAAGAATGGGGAAAAGGAATGATGACAACTATATATACTGCGGCGAAGCGGACACACCGTACCACACTTTCTTTGCATGTATTCGGTGGGAGAAAGACAGACACAATGCGTTCCAGAAACTAAATGTAGAACTCACAGTACAAAATTTCCATAGAATAATAGTAACTAAGAAGGAAAATTGGACAATTATTGCTTCCTTAGCAAATAAAATAATGAAGAGAAAAGAGGCAGATGAAAGGCAATCGGAAGGAAGTTAAAGGCAATGCCATCCTGATGTCATGCACATCAGCAGTTCCAGAATGGCTCTGATGAGCAACGGGGTTTTTTAGTTGGTGGAAATCCAACTCCCGCAAAGAGCGGTGTCTTTGAAACATTTTCCCCTAAAAAAAAAAATAAAAAAAAAAAAAAAAGCTTCACTTGTGTTGATCTTAGACAATTGAGTTTTTTACCAGTTATTCCCAGAACTCTTATGAATGTGCTGGTTATTTTGTAATTTAGTTTTATGGTTTAATTTCCATGAAATTAATTATAAATGATAGCCAAATGCTCATTTATACATTTTGACATCCTTAAATTTTCACTAACTGAGAAGTATTCAAGATCACTGAACGACATGAGATGTTCGTTCGGAGCGCACGAAATATTGTTTTAGTGCCGTCTAACTCAAGAACCATGATTCATATAGAAATGTGGTTGGTCTCATATCAAAATTTGGACTTCCCTTGTCATTTCGTCCGCTGGGTGTTTGTGCTTTTCTGCAATAATAAAAAAGTTTCTCGCTTACACGCAACACTCACCGCGCTGGATAATCGGATTGACATGAAATTCCGATTCCATGAAGTCAATCCGAGTATCCAGCATGGTGAGTGTTGCGTGTCAGCGATTTTCAACAGGCGATGTGAAAGGAAAAATAGAGTATTTATTTTTGAATTTCACTTATTAAAAAAAGTGAAATACATTTAAACATATCTAAAAATGAATTAGAAATTTAACACTTAATAATATTAATGCCAAAGATATTCAACCAGTAGTTGTCGTAAAATGTGATTTCAGATACAAATATGAGATGAATTATTAGGCGAGTGTTCGAAAAGAATATTATGCATTGTCCGCACAAAACCTTGCAGTATTTGATACCATCCATGTCATCTCACCTTTGTGAATGGGCATTTTCCCTTTATTTTACATAAAAAGTGGATATATTGGACGTATAAAATGACTTGGGACTGAAAATTAGCAATATTGACCTTCATTTCAATGTCATTCGCGCAAAATAATTCAAGCCTCGTCAGTATGTGATGAATAAACAATAGATTTGGATTTGTTTTGCTATTGATATTCCAGTTTTCACTCTCATTTAAAGGTCTGTTTTTTAAATAATAATTCTAATAATAATACATCTTTTTTATCAAAAATCTTTAATTTCTAATATTAAGCCATCTATTTAACATGGTTTGAAATTATTTTCGTTCAAGGGGTATTCTAATTTGCTCCAAGCTTGTAAGTGGTACGTAACTGAAGGAAGAGTGAGACCCCCTGCCGAAATCCCATCTTGCTTATGAATAAAAAAGTAGGAAAAATAACTTAGTCCTCTGTGACCTTCACACTCAAAGAGTGGTGAAACCCTGAGTTGTCAACGTCTATCGTCCGTGGGAAGACAGCTCCCCTTTCGTGGAACGTACGGTATTGGAAGCGAGTGCAGCAAACATTCTCAACATTTTGCCAGCTGGTAGAACACCAAGCAAAATCCACATACTATTAAAATTTGAAGTTTTAGAAAGTAGGTAGTATTAGAAATAGTGGATTAGAGACGTTTTACATCAAGACCTTTCATGACCACCGCGCTTTCTGCAACGAGCAAAGCGCGTTCGTTTTTTGACAACTAATGGCAAAGGTCATATCCGTTGGTCTCTTTTTAGTTTTAACAGCACAGTATACTAATTTTGCCGAAGTCTTAAACCAATGCTATTTTTGAGAAACATGAAAAATGAACTTACATACGGTGCACTTGATGTCATTGTTTTGAAACTTTTTTATTAGAACCCATTATTGTGGAAATTTTGTTTCTAAGCAAAAGTGAAATGTATTTATTTGTTTGTCCCATATCGAGATAACATTTTCAGAGGCTCGTATCTTTGCAATAATTGTATTTGAATTATTCCAGGTATGTGTTCGACCTTCTTGTCTTTCCGAACCTGTCATGTAAACACCCATTTTTAACCAGCACCCTCTCCAGGGAGAGGGTGCTGCTCAGACCCTGACAACAGCGGCGGGGCGCGGCGATTTCCGCACTTCGACAGGCAGCAAGTCATGAAAAGTATGAATACAAATTGTCGCAAAATCACTACTTGCGATGCTTCTTTCTTCAAAAATCAATATTTATAAATTTTAAAAGGTGCTGAACGAGCTGTCAAAATTTCATATCAATCCGAGTATCAAGCACGGCGAGTGTTGCGTGTAAGCGCTGCTGAGAAGTGACAACGCTGTTCTCCATAAGCTCTGTACTGCAGTCAAATGCTTGGACGCACTATAGAATCGGAACGACACACGACACTCGCTTCCCGACGCTCTGCCTTCCGCTGCCTTGCGCAGTTCCAAGGTCGCGTTTCTCCACTTCGAAGCAAACGCCGGTTGAAATTAGCGAAGCAGGCGCCTCCGGTTGCGTCCGTTGAAGTGCGTAGAATTCAGTTCGTTCCAGTCCAGTCCAGTAATTATTCCACTCCGTGTCTTCTTATACAGGATATAACCGCTGGCGCATGCCTCAGATGTATTTCCAGAGTTAATCCCGAGATCATGAAGTACGTAATTTAATTACCAAGAGGAAAAACCAATCCAGAAGTTCAATAACCAAAAATAAAAAAAGCTGAAATAAAAGAGATATTCACTTATCAAAATAGCGTCTTTTATGTCTTTTGAATGATCGCCGGAATATACGATGCTTTCTATCGTTTTTGGGTTTGATCACTTCAATTCATTTTCCAAATATCATTCAGTAATCACATCTTATATATTAGAGATGATTAAATTCACAGCTATCATAAAAGTGAACCTTTACTAACCTTTTCTATTGTGGTCATCCGACGTGAGTCCAAGAGTCCATGAGTCCAAGCGAAGCGAATCCGCACGATGTACAAGTACTCACAACACTATTCGGACACGGGAAATTTAGCAGAATAATCATGGATTAGGAATGTTAAAGAACAAATTAAATGTAAAAAAGTATGTTATACGATTACTTTCATATGCAATTATTGGTACTGACGAAAGTTTCTTTAAAATCACAATAATCAACTGATATTTTTAAATTTGAATTTTTTATGCTGAAAAGTTAAGTCACAAAACTATTCGGACACTTGAATATAAATATAAATAAATATGCACAATAAATAATGTTCAAACAGAAAAATATGTAAAAAATAACAGTAAGAAAGTTGTCAGAAAGTTGAAAGAAAATCTTGTAGCCATCCTCTTTCGCTGCAGCACTTCCTTCAGTATATTTGGTACACTTTGTACCAAGTTTTTGGATATAAGAAGGAGACATTTTTCTCCATTCATGTTAAATTTTCTTTAATTCTTGTTTGGAACGAATTGAGTATTTTCTTATCTTCTTTTCCAATTTTTTCCCAAACGTGTTCTCTAGCAGTAAGATACGGTGACTGAGGGCGTGGATGAAGTACCTTTAGACAGTTGTACAGCAGCCAAAGTTGAACCACCTGCTACTTGTGCGAGGGATCATTATCCTACTGAAAATAAAATCTATCAGAATACGAAGAATTTCAGCACTTTGTTTTAAATTTTGTTTAAGAATGTTAAGATAGTAGAACCTGTTCGTTTGCTCTGCGAGCACGTGTTCACCGCCACCATTGACTAATATGCAGACGCACACCTTACATTTCCTCCGTGCTTCACGGTTGCTTACAGGTTTTCTCCTTTCAGCTCTTAATTTAGTCTCCTCCACATCCGAATTCTTCCATCGGATCCATAGATTTTTATTTTCGATTTCTCAACAAAGATTACTCTATTCCACCAATCTTAATCTTTTTCTGCGTGTTACTTAGCAAACCTTGCCTTCTCCGTCGGTTCGTTGTACTTACAAGTGTCTTTCTTCTGGCAACGCGGCTATGGAAATAGGGCCTCCTTAGTACCCTTCGTACGGTTTCGGGATTACTTTCTTGCCAATGCGAATTAATAACTGTGGAGTAATTTTTGGTGCATTAATAGGAGGATCCTTCTTTATTATTCTCGCTACGAGATTTTCTTTTCCATCAGAAAATGTCTTCGGGCGTCCCTCCTCCGGGTTGCAATTCGATCTCCTAATCATTGATGTACCGTGAGATTATGTCACTCACTACGTTTCTACATTAATTGCATTTTGCAAATTTTCGGCATGATTAGCCTTCGCATGATGGTAAATAACCACCTGACGCTGTGTGACGCGCCGCCCTCGGAGCTGACTGGCTTCAGCGTATTCCTAAGGCAGCGCGTCACTTTGAAGTACTGTGGTTGACTGGGAGGATTTTATTGAGATGGGGGAAGGGAGGGCAGTTTCCTCAAAAAGAAGTCTTGTTCCAAACAATGCACAATTTATTACGGTTGCATGAAGAGAGAGAGGGGGGACACGATAGATCAGATGAGGGAATGTACAGGAAGTCGAGCTCAGACGTGGCGGCCTCTTACCCATCATTCCGTGGTCCAGGGGCGGTGAAGACGACAGCAGGCGGCCGCGGCGGCGCGGAGCTTTGCAAACGTGTCATCATGGGAGAGCGTTCCTGGTGTATGGTGCAGGTCGTTTCACAGTTCTCACGTACGCCCTGATTGCATGTCACTCGCATGGGACTAGCCTGTGACTCATGGTTCCGTCTGCTCCCCCTGACTCCGCGAGCCCCGTATGTATTGGCCAGTGGCGTAGCGTCAGGGGACGCTAAGATGCTGAGCATCCCCGTATATAAGAACCTAAATACTGTATTGATAATCTTACAAGTGGTCTGTTGAGCGAAACACGTTTTGTATTAATTTAAAATTGATTTCCTATGATTGAATTCGGCGGGCTGTTGAAGCTGGCCTCTGATTGCTTGGAAGCTAAAATACTTCAGCGTCTGCCGCCAGATTGCGACGAGCAATGACGCATGCGCAGATGGCGAGGTCCCCCTCTCCCCTCTTCACCCCTGGCCCAGAGAAACCCGACTGCTTTACGCTAGCGTCTACTGCGGAAAGAAGCTCGTTTGTGCACGAGAGCGCAGCACACTTCAGGCGTTCAGT
>JAHLJT010002997.1:0-12215 GCA_031308135.1 Acheta domesticus | reverse complement strand
AAGACTGGCGCGGACGGTGCCCGCGATGAGGCTAGTGCGAGGTAACGGGCACTCCGCTCGTCTTGGCAGTTCCATCATTTGAGTCTGAAGACCTCAGATTTATGAGGAATTTTGCCCCGAAAGAAAATTACTGAAATATACCGGAAATCAGATTTCGTGAATAGGCGATGTTGTAATGAAGGGCTGGAGCAATAACATGGTAACCCACATGAGGCGCGTTCTGCACCAACAGAGATGCTATCATCAGTAAAAAACAAAGCAAAAATTTAATTTTGTTTAAAATTTTGTTTAAGAACAACTTTGCTTCACTCACTCGAGAAATATGTCTCAAGACGGAAAACTTTCGATGCACGAGAGATTTTTTTTGCTCTCCCAGACGTAAATGTACAGCTGGTCCTCCCCCTCTTAAAATATTACTACTCTGTATTAATGTAGATCAGTGGTTAGGCGTACGAGCAGCCCTATGGTCTGAGCCTCGCCATTAATAAAGACATTTTTATTATTATTATTAGATATTTCTAAGCCCTTTCATAACTATTCTTTTTCATGTATAAATTGTGGATTACCATGTTATTGCCTCCAACCCTTCAATTGTGCGTTGAGATAAGTGTTTTGTGGTGTTTATGATCTTTTACTGATTGCCAACAGATGTTGGCTCGTAATCCGGAACCTTTCTCGGACGCCTTGAGAGCGTTATTAAGAGTGCTGTACTAATTAATGAGAGGAAATGTGTTAGTATGTGCTTTTGCATTTTAATACAAATACAAAATTTAATACAATTTTTTTTATTACAAATTTTATTGTATATGATTTATCTTTGTTTTTCTCATTGTTCTAATCTCTTGAAAATTCAACGTAAATTGAATGTTTTCTCATTCTCACAGTCCCTCGCCTACGTGACCAGCTTTTCCCCTGTCGCTGAGAAGTTGCTCTAATTGCCTTTTCTCGTTTGTTTGTTTTTTATCAAAAAGGTTTCTTGGTTGATCATTTAAACATCCGATCAGGCCACTGAAATGGTTTTTTTCCCATGGAATTGTTTTCTATCGACGAAGCGTGTCGATCGAGGTCTCGTTGTAGTAGTGATTCCATTATCTGTGAGAATGTCGTGGGATTTCCTAAGCTAATTCTTTTCATCCGGAGAAATATCGCACCTTTAATAGACTGCGTTTTCCTTTGTCCGAGTGAGGGTTAGTTAGTCACGCGTAATCCTGCAGTGAAGGTGTGGTTCATGGTTACGAAACAAGAAATTGATTTACTAGTGATTTCCGGAGCATCTGCTAAGTTTTTGTCCCGTAAGCGCAGTGCGTGCTTTTTCTCGGGAGGTACTGTGATCTTTCCCGCTGGCTGGTGAATCCGGTGCCGACCTACCTGTCGGCTAGCGAGGTTCCCCAACCAGGTATCTTCACCAGCGGGGCACCGCCCCAACCGGGATGAGAAGGAAAGAGGCGTGTCATCTGCAGGAGAAATTTTTGTAAAGACGAAATATCAATACAAAAACGAGGGATTTGACTACTACAAAGGCGTCTTCAATTGTCGAAGGAAGAAGCAGAGGAGAAACTCCTTTCAGGCTCGCATGTCGACCGCCGCGCCGCCCAAATCTCATCCATCCACCTGATGCCGTCACGAAGGAAAGGAGACGCAGAGAAAAAGCGCGGCGCGGCAGACGAGACGTCAAATTGCGGGCCTCGCGTGCGCTCGCGTGACTGAGGGGGACACGGAGGGGCGGAGGTGGAATTACAGGGAGCTGCGGGGGTTGTGCGCGGCGTGCGTGGCCTCGGAACCGCCCATCCTCTCTCCGCCCCGCCCCGCCGCGCCCGGCTCTGCCGGGCCGGGCCCCGCCTCAACCTGCCGGCTCCCCTCCACATCACTCGCTTTCGAACTGCCCACATACCTCCCCGCTCCGCCCGCCCCGCCCTACCCCGCCTGCTCCGTCTTCCCCACCCCGCCCGTTCCGTCGCCCCGCTCCGTCCTGCCCCGCCCCGCCCCCTCCGTCCTACCCGCCCTGCCCGCCCGCCCCCTCCGTCCTGCTCCGCCCTGCCCCGCTCCATCCTGCCCCGCCCCCGCCCCCTCCGTCCTGCCCCGCCCGGCCCTGCCGCGCCGGCTTCGCCCCCAACCCGCCGGCTGCGCTCCACCTCGCCCGGTTTCGAAACTACCTATGTACCTCCCCGCCCGCGCCGGGCCCGCCTCAACCCGCCGGCACCGCCACCAACCTCGTCCGGTTTCGAACTGCCCGTCGCATACTCCCCGCTCCGCCCCGATTCAACCCCGCCCGTACCCACTCTGTCCCATTCTTGCTACAAACTCCCATCCTAATCTCCCGGTCTGCACGCTAATCCCAGCCCACCCCTCTAGACTCCTGGCCCACCGTGCCCCTTCCCACACTGTACTCAACCACCCGGCTCCTACTTCCCCGTCCCGCCCTAATCCTCACCTATTCTCCACCTCTCCGCACCATTCTACAGCTCCTCACCCCGCCCTTGTCCACCCCTCCGGTCCATTATTCTTCCCCGTCCCCTGTCATTCCCCGCCCCTCCCTACTTGCCCGCTCCTGCCATTATTCCTCCCCGTGCCCCATCCGGATCTTCCCACGTCTCCGACCCGCTATTACCAGCTCGCCCATGCCTGGCTCACTGCTTCTACTCCGTTACGCACGGTTCTGGCCCGCCCGACTGACTCCACCCTCCGACTTCGCCCTGCGTTCTACCGCACCCTACCGGTCCGGCCTTCTCACCACACCGATTCTGACCTTGACCGCCTCGCCCTTGCACCAAACCTTCCTATACGCCACGCCGATTTTGGTCCCCCCTTCTCCGCATCTTGCTCCGACCACACCCAGCCGGTTTCTCTTCCTCCCTCCAGCTACCTCCCTCCCCCAGTGGAACAACGCCCCATCCGCGGTGACCTCTTAATCTCTCGACATGTCTCCCCATTTGTGTGGAGTGTACAGTTCATAGTTCATGTGTTAAAGTGCATTTGTATTTGAGTGTGGGTGTTGTGTTAAGGGGAAGAGGACGGGATGAACATGAAGGCAAGACTCGCTGTGTTTTTGAATTGGACCCAGCTATGTAGTGTGGTAATCGTCTCCCGGAGGACTTGAACCCTGGCCACAGCATTCCCCGGGACAACGCTGCCGCACTGAACGTTTCTGAATTCGACCCAGCTATCATCCTGTAGACCAGGGCTGTCCAACTTAGAAAGGGCAAATTCTAGTTAAGCCGCGGGCCACATCGTAATTTAAGATGCTTTGTACCCTAATTACTGATGTTGTAATGAATCAAATATATATTACAGACTACTTTTATTCAATATACTTAATGATTAATGAACATATTTCACGTTTATAATTAATTTTTCATTTATAATTCACATATTTCACATTTATAATTTCACATTTGTAATTACAGTAATGTAATTATGTAAATGCATAACAGAATAACTTAAAAAAAACGTATTTGATTGGTTTAGTAATTTTTTTCAAAGCAGTCGCGCGCCGCACGAAAGGATCCGGCGGTCCGCATGCGGCCCGCGGGCCGCCAGTTGGAAAGCCCTACTTAGACCGTGCGGTACTTTCCGCCTCCGTTCCGACTCGAACCCTTGGCCCTGTCGGCGATTGCCGCTGCCACCGAGCTAACGCAGCCGTTGATCGCGTTCTCGGCGCTAGGCCCCCAGATACAAAGAGTAGCGCAAACCGAGGCCGTTTAATATCCTCTCACTAGATAACACCGACAGGGTAGCAATTAGGAGTTGAAGGGGAATTAAAAGAATTTGTGACATTATGGGGAGAGTTTCAAGAGTACAAATCTTGATTTGGAATAGATTCATGGTCCTCAGCGCACAGAATATCACACTGTTCCAATTCTCCTGACAATTGGATATAAAATGGCGGGATCGGTGGAACAATGGAATGCGCTACTCTCTGTATCTAGGAAGGATAGGATAGGATAATGCCTTATTTTCACGTGGCGAGACTTGGGCATTCAGGCCTCGCTCTTCTGTCGGACCACGCAAATTTCGCTACGCTTCTTTCACCATCCAGCGGGAGAAAGAAGATATTATCTCGGGCGACAAAACAGGCGATTTGAATTTAGCTCAGAGGCTTCTTTTAGGCTTGAGGATCTTTTACATGCAGTAAATCTACTACATGGGACAGTCTGCTTTACATCCCTTCCGAAGGAAGGCGTACGAAGGATTTTTTCGCCCATAAGAATCCACGGCTTCGATCAGGTTTTAACCCGCCAAATCTAGGGTACAACAACCCAATACGCTGACCGTTATACCATCGAATCTGCAACTCTAGGCACACTAGTCGGCACGAGCAACGCAGCGCTGCTGCGGCGGCGGCGGCGTTGGCGGCGGCGGCGGCGGCGACGGCAGCGTCCTCCTTCCGGATGTGTTTGCCAGGAGGCCGGGCCACAAGCGGCGCGGTGCGGCGTTGGCGCCGGCCACCGCGCCGAGGCGGGAGAGAGGGGCAGCGGCCCCACAACAAACCGCGTCGCGGCGACGGCGGAGCGCAAGGTCGCCGGGGGTCAGCGTCCTCACGGAGGCGCCGCCGCCACCGCCGCCGCCGCAATCACGCGGACGGCCCCCCGCGCCGCGCCGCCGCGCTGTTGAGGCGCACCGTGCGCACGCGAACACCGCCGCGGGACGCGGTGGCTGCCGGCACAGGTTACTGGTCGCTCGCTCGCTCGGGATGAGTTCATTGCAGGCACGATGCTGGGTCCGCATCGTCCCCTCTGGCTCCTCCCCGCCAGGTGTGGCTCCGTCCCGTCCCGTCCCGCCTGACTTCTCCCCTGTCACGCGTATTTCCGCCCCGCCCAGATTCTCCCAGCCCACGTCGCCCTGCCTCCTACCGCAGCACATCATACCAAGCTACACCGTCTCACCCTGAACCATAGAGTAAACATGTATATCCTAGTTACATCCCTTGTGTATCCTTATGTACACCCTTAGTCCTCTGCCTGAACCAAACTTATCCAATTCACCGCGCGGTTTGGGTCTCTCTCCGCTGCACCCTTCGCGACCTCACACGCGCCGTTCCTCCCTCCTCCTCCAGGTGTCTTGCACTGTGGGGCACCGCCCCAGCCCGAGCTACCTCGAAACAACCGACCGATCTTCCGACGTGTGTGGTTGTGTAGATCTTGTGCTAAAGCTCTGTGTGTGTGTGTGTGTGTGTGTGTGTGTGTGTGAGAGAGAGAGAGAGAGAGAGAGTTAGAGAGAGAGAGCGGAGGAGCATGAAGGAAATATCGCGCGCGGTGTTGTTGAAATCGACCCATATGTCTAGCTAACCGCGACCTCATAATGACTTGTGTTCCTTGACGAAACTTTATTCTATAATTAATAACATTCTATAATAAAAAGTACTATTTATTTAATTTTCAATAACTTTTGGTTTTTAAAATTATTTAAAAAATTGACTACATGAGGAATGTTACTCCATTCTCTCGGAAATTAATCGTATGTGCATGGTAGGTTGCCGAAGTTGTTAGGGGCGACATTTTTTCTTTTGTCTTTTCCTGAAAACGAGGTCTTTACGTTCATTAAGAGTCATTAACTGGCGCTTCTTAATTTTCTTTTCTAAAGTTACTTCAGATAACCTTGCATTAATGAGATTTTGGCGGGTAGGAGGACGTAGGCCAAACTTCTACTAAAAACGAAGCTCACTTTTCATATGAAAATACATGCCCTTTTTTTCGCAATGATTGATCGTCAAAAGTGGAACAGTGCGTGAAGGGAAACAAATCGTCTTCGGAATTCTATTTCTGGCCGCACGTAGAAGGTACCATAAAATATGGAAATCGTTGTGTGCAGACGAATGCACAAAGAAGACGCATTTATCATAATTAATCATTCAGAAGGCGGTGGAAAGACACGGAGACAGAAACGTGTCAGAGAGAGGTCCATCGTGACCGAATGAATTATGAACTCGACCCGTAATTTAGCCTGAGCGAATCGAACCGCCACTGATCCGAGTGCGAGCAGCACACAACATGAAAGAGGAATTGCCGCAAAAGAACGAGGATACGTTTCAATTATGCACACTGTTTGTTCTATAAACGTCGTGAATTTCCGTTTTCACCATCCGTTAACGAACATTATTCCTCACACACGTGGTGATGGGGTAGAAACAGGCTGGATATAATAGTTTGTTAACAGCGCTCTAGCTACGTAGGAGTTTTAGGTGGCGGTGATAATCAATGAACATGCTATTATGGTGTGAATGCCGAAGTCTATTATTACCACTTTGTGAGGTAATTGCCCGTTTCAGAGCACGATTCGAATAGTGAAAGAGGAACGATATTAGGGATAATTCGTCATTCGGTTGTCGAAATCAGCTGCGCTAAGGGAGTAAAAAATGCGACCGGAGCCCTGGGACCTCACCCTTTGGGCACATGCACTTAGGAACTAAAGATCATTCAGAGTCATGATCAAATTGCATAGAGCTGGAGTAATGCATATTTAATTGAATGTACGAGTACGTATGTAATGCATGCAATACTGCATGTACAATTCATGCAGCCGTTCTTTAAATTAGCTTATTTAAACAGAAAAGGTTGTTCACATCATTTATACTAAAAAAATTGTACAAATTACCATTAATTCGTTTAAAGCCATTTGAACAGAGAAGGCTGTTTCCAACGCTTTTCATCTCTGAGAAATCAAAACATTAATTGCGCCGCTTGCAAGCCGCTGATTTTTTAATTTTTTCCATTGGACTGAGTAGTTAATTAACAGTATTTCTTCCATCATCGTTCTATCATTTTATCGTTCATCATTTATTATTTTGTTCCTGCAAAAATCGTAACTAAAATGCTAATAAAATGTTTTAAAATATCTGGTTGTATTTTTTCTAAATATTGCTTTCTTTGTTCTAGGTAAGTACTCAAAAGAGGACTGATGACGAATGTGCTGAATTTCTTGCCGATTTGTAAGTTATTAATTTTTAAATATATTACAAATTATCTTCGAAAATTGTTGTAGTTTAAAGAATAGCGAGTGTAAAAATGTATTAAATATCTTCTGTAGCCATAGTCCACATTAGAAAGCCTACTAGTGGCCTTATTTAGAAAATTGTTGTAGTTTAAAGAACGGGACTGTAAAAATGTAATTAAATATGGTTATGTGGCTAATAGTTCACATTAGAAAGTCTACTAAAGGCATCCTACAGCAAAAATGCTCCTTTTCGAATGTGTGTAAAATGGACTTTAAACTGGAGCAGCAATAATGGGCTATGTACCTGCAGTCTTTGTATATCGAAATTTCATGTATTCTCAAGAGTATGTACTGTAGTTTGTGTCACAGAATTTCGTCTACCCTTTAGAACGGACTGTAATATTCTTCATATATCGAAATTCCGTCTACCGTATTATAATGCACTGAATTATTCTTGGTATTCACGGAATTTTCCCTACTGTATTAGAATGCACTGTAGTATTCTTTGTACCAGGGAATTTCATCTACCCTATTAGAAAGCAATTTAGTTATTCACTCCATCACGAAATTTCCCCTTCCCTATTAAAATGCTCTGTAGTATTGTTTTGTCGTGGAATTTGGCCTACCCTATTAGAATGCACTGTGGTACTATTTGTATCACGGAATTTGGCCTATCCAGCGTTAGAAATCCCTGCGGTATCACGCCTGCATCGGTCGCCCAATAGGGCGAGGACCACCGACCGCGAGGACGCGTCCGCGGCGTCGCCGACCGGCAGGGCGACGCGACGCCGATAATTGACGTCGCCCCCTCCTCCCAGGACGCGGCGCGGCGCCGAGCTTCCACGTAATAGCCGGCATTTTGTGGTCCGCGCTGCGTCCGCGCGGCCGCGACTCATGTCATTAGGCCCTGATTAAAACAAGGCCGTAAAGCTGACATTACGTAAGGAGCAGGACCGGCGGCGTCGGCCCGTCTCGAATGATTACGCGCTGCCCGTCCGCCGCGATACGCCTCGATCGTTTGGGTGCGCGGTTTGATCGCTCCGGTTGGTTTCAGACGAGCCGCGTTTAGGCGGATTTTCGACGCTAGCTATGTAACTAAGTCGGTTTCAACACCGGAGAAGAATCCTCATGGTCGATTGTATTCTCTATTCAGGGCAGACATATTCTTCTCTCCCTATTAATGGCACAATGGTGAAAATTATTGCGTGAAAATTCTGCACGTGGAGTCTCTTCTCCCCCGACAGATGTGTTCATTCTTGGTTTTCCCGTTTGTTATTATTGTAGTGGATAACAAATGTAATATGGTGATTCACAGAGAAAAGAAATATTACTGTAATATAACAATTGTTAAACATGTATATATTTGGCATTTTAGGATCGGATTAATCCGACATTTGCCAGGTAGCAGCGTTCTGTGTCCTGGGCCCGCATGTAAACAGATCGCAGCTCCTGGAGGTTTGGTGCCCTATATCGGGCATCGTAGTAACACACTTGACCTGCATGCGCTTTTCTTTCGTTGCCAGCTACAGAAATTGAGGACTAATGGTAAGCTATTGTCCTATTAAAATAAGTTGGTGATTGACATTTGCGAATGGAAGGGAGGGACGTTGACAGATAGTGTACCATGAGCACGTGTTCCTGGGACACGAAAGTAAACATTTGAAATAAATACTTATAAAAGTAACCAACTCATACACTCATATTCTACGAAGCTACAGCTTCAGAAGCACAATCACCAACTTATTTTAATCGGACCATAGTGCTCTATATTTGCCCTGACCAGGAATTGAACGCAGAATCGAACCTCGGAAAGCTAACACGCTACCCATGAACCATTCGAGGGGCTACGTTAATCATAATACATTTTTGTAATTGAAAAACTAGTTAGTTCAAATTAATTTTGAATGCATCTAGTACTTAATATTTTTAAGGAACCCGAAGTTCAGTCTGGCTTATGGCCCCTTAAGCTATTAATCCCTCTCAGACTATGGCGGGGAATTGAAGACCTAACCAGCCTTCGCACCAGATGACTGCCCAGGACAGCAGAATACAAATCTGAAGAGCGCCGTTAATAATTCGGTGCACCGCACTGAATTTTTGAAAAAGGACCTTGTCTCCCGGGGCCGCAGGTGCGCGAGGCGTGTGCGCGGGGCTCGAGGTGCGTTCGGCAGCAAAAAGCGCGGGAGTCCTAACGAGGGGCTGCCGGCTGGGTGGTCCGGGTGGTCCTGGTGGTCGGCGCCCGCGGCGCTAAGCCGCTCTCCCCCCCCCCCCGATCGGCCCCCCTCGCTCCTCCACCTCTCCCCCCACACCGCTTCGCTGCGCTCTTCCGCGAACGAGCACTCTTGCGTCCTTGCCTCTCCGGTACATGCCAGCTTTAAGGGTACGATGAAAGTAAATTCGCGTCCGGCCGAAGAAAAATTCGAGGCCTAAGGCTGCAGTCACACTCCAACCGGTCGTTCGTTATGATTCCGAGCAAAATCGCCTTTTTCTTCTGATAATTACGCGAGTGTTGCACCCGAAATCGTCCAAATATTCCCATAATTCAACAGTTCTTTTTGTTTAGCATTGCGTGACCGCTGAATACCATCTACATGTGTTGCAGGTGCCCTTGACTTTCCAGTTGATTACGGAGAAATCGAACCAAATATTTTTGTCCGACAGCCGATGATTTCGTTTTCCGTTTTGCCAGCGCGTGATTGAACAAACCGGGCACATCGGACAAAAACGGTCGAAATTTCGGCCGAAGTTGACTCCATTGTGTCCGCCACCTTAGACCGACTAATTCTTGCGATTGGAGATTTTAAGCGAGTCAACTTCGGTCAAATTGCAGTAGAACGTGGTCACACTGCATTTGGCTGCATCGAATATTCGTTTTCAAATCAATACTTATAGATGACTTGCATTGAATTCTAAAAGTTAATATTTCTTGCCGAGGAGCTATATTTGATGCGAAATAGATTTGATATAACAGATATGTTCATCATTCTTCCCACTTCATGATCCCAGTGCGTTACTGAGCAAAGGTTAATTCTTGGCAGAAAATGTGGTCAACCCAAATTTGTTTTGGAATTTCCTGCAGTAGTTTCGGAGAATTGAATGGCAAATCTAAAAGGGCTTTTCGTCCTTTAACTATTTCAACAAGTGTGACTATACCGATGTTGGGTGGTTCGGTTAGACCGAGGAATTAAAGTTCATTTGATACCATTCTGCCGATTTGGACGTTTGGCTGTGTTTGCCAGAACGTGTCAGAGTGCGACCGCGCCTGCAGTGTTGCGAGTGTTCCAAAATTCCGTCTGTGTTCGTTCGAAATCGTGTTCTCCCGAACTCAATTTCGCCTCAACTAGATCCACTCTGACCGTACCCTAATATTCTCAACCGTCAGCGAAAGACAAATAATTCGTAGTTTCGGCGGAAATTAGTTGTTAATGCTCAGCGATTGTGTATCATGCAAAAGCGGAAGTTTTTTCTCACCATCAACTGCGTATTTACTTCAAAAGCTCCGAAGATTGTTTTGAGAATGAATAGTACATAAGCTTGATTATTCCTTGCAATGCAATACCAACACGTTTCGAAACAAACGATTGATCCGATGCAGACGATTGTGAGCAATGTAATATCAATTGCAAGAAACTTTAAACAAAACGTAAACGTTGACCCGAGAAAAGGGTTAACTGAGCGTTTTAATGCAAAATATAAATGATTGACCGATACATTTCTTCGGCCAATTTGTTCTCCATCTTCGCCTCCACGTGGTTTCCACACTCTCCGCTTTCGTATCGAGCAAGCTGCTCCGGTCCGCTCCGACGCGTATGAACGGGCCTGTAATACGGGTCGCGGTCCCTCGCTCGCTCCGTTTCACCACATCCCTCCCTCCCTCCGCGGACGTGGCTTGCGAATCCTCTTTCCTCTGCAACTGCTCTTGCCCCCTTCTTCACCTTCGCCTACTGCGTTGCCCCGGACTCGTTCGCCTTCAGCTGGCGCATTCTGCACCTCCCAACTTCTCTAGCATCAGTTAGGATTCCTTATCATTTCATCCAATTTCTCACATGATTTCTTGTTCCCATCCATTTTGTTAATTAAGTCCTTCCTCATTTTCCCTGTCGCTCTATCGTTCCATCTAATTCTCTCCCTCCTCCTACTCTCCCCCTCCATCTCTCTCCGTCCCTCTTGCCTCTCTTGCTCTCTCTCATCCTCCTCTCTCTCTCTCTCTTTCTATTCCAAATCCGTCTCCTGCTCATTTTGTGATAGTTTGTTGGCGACTTTGGTACAGTTTGCACATACCGACAACTGAAGTCCATAATTCAATCGTTAGGAGATATTGGCAGTTTTAGGCATATTAGCATTAGCACTATTCTGCGTGGTCTAATATTTTTCCTCCTCTCATTTTCTGAATAAATTTTGCTGAATGCTCATTATTCTTTTTTATTTTATTTCCTCTTTGGCTACCTGTTGTGCATGAACGCTCGAGCAAAATTCTCATGCTTGGGAAATTGAACACATAGGTCTATATATGAGTATTAACCGTACCGTTTAAAAGTTGTTGATACTGCGATTAAGGCAGTATAAACGGTAGTGAAAGTTTTGCATATAAATCGTAAGTATTTCAAGAGGTAACTGGTTTTGTAACAGAACGTACGCCTTGTGATGTTACAAGTATTTCCTTGTTCGTATAGTACGAGATCGCAATGAAGGTAGGAATGCAAACGTTGCAATTTTTTAAACCTGAATTTCCATTTCAATATTGCGGAATAGTGTATAGAAAATTTATTCTGATGTACTGCAATAAACCGAATAGGAATTCCGAAGAGGAAGTCAATGAAACCGATTCTAAGTTCCGGCACTGGCTTATAATTTCTACATCAGAAAAACCCTTCATTTTATTGGGTGTGATTCTCTTGTCATACGCAGTTTTTTTTATCATTGATATTCCAATGTCAATTCGTTTTGTTTTTTTTTTTGTCTGTATTTTAAAACGAAGTCCTCTTTTAACTTTTTTCTTTCACTTTTTGAAACACTATTCTAGTATAAAAACGTATGTTGAAATATCGATAAATCGTGTACAGATTATACGTATAACCGGTTTGCCTTGAATGGAGATCAGTATCGATGTATCGGTATTATGAAAAAATGTTGCCATCCCAAGTGAAGAGGTTTGCTCTTTGTGTATTTCGTTTCGAAAACTGTCGTCGTGGGAAAGTTATTTCTTCCCGCATCCCGGTAATCCATTGCCATTGCTACTGGCGTCCGCGAGCACTCCAGCCGACGCCTCGACTTCCCGCATCTAT
>JAHLJT010002996.1:0-15639 GCA_031308135.1 Acheta domesticus | reverse complement strand
AGATTGTTTCTTTCTTATTTACCTACTTATTTAGTTACCTTCATTTACTTGCCAATTTATTTATTTACTTGCAATTACTTACTTTACAATTTCGTTATTTACTTGCCAATTTATTTATTTACCTATTTATTTATACAGATGGTGGTTTACAAAATAAATGAAAGGGAATATTACACCATGGAGACATATTACTCTTCTCAAGTTATTTCCGCAGAGGCATAGCCAATGTGCGACCCCTGTACAAACTCTTGCAACATATAAATCTGAACGTTTTAAATTAATAATACTTGAAGAAAATAACTATATCTTTTCAACTTCAAATTGAGACCAAACAATTTCAAATTGGATACTAACACACTCAAAATGAGAAACAAACACGAGCAGATTGGGATTAAACACAAGCAATTTGAGATGTAACAATTTCAAATCGAGAAAAAAAACAAAGTTGAATCGGCTAGAGTTTCATTTTGTTCTTAACAAAACTAACCTGTATTTCTCCGTGTATGGGTAAGGTAATTGCGTTATAATGTTTTACATAAAGGAAAAGTAAGCTGAGAGGAACAAAACACAAATTTGTGCAGTATATAATAATAATAATAATAATAATAATAATAATATTCATCTCAAATTTGTTAATCTCAAGTTGCTTGTTTTTAATCCCAATCTGCTGGTGTTTGTTCTCATTTTGAGTGTGTTAGTACCCCATTTGAAATTATTTGGTCTCATTTTGAAATAGTATAGTATATAAAATTACAGACCATAAAGTTAATTACAACATAATAAATTACAAAGAATAGAGAAAAGGCTTACAGTGTAAAAATTGAATAAAAAATTAAATCATTGAACTGACTTAAAAGTATAACTAAAGAATCTTTAAACATTATTGTAATTTATATAGTAACAAGAAAAGGGTTTACGATTTCAAAATTAGAACAAGAATAAAAACATTTCGCATATATCACTGCTTGGAGAATAGAACTACCATAAAATGATTTAAAAATAATAAGAATGCAATACATATAAATGGTGAGGTTAAGAACATACTAGAGCTTGGAAATCATTTGCTTCCCACCTAGTACAAAATAATCACACATTTAATCTTAATGTGAACTTCCCCATTTTAGATAATCAAAAGAAAGTTTCAAAATTAAATATTTCAATGATTTTTGGAAATAACAAAACCTGTTAAAAAACCCATCTCTTATTTGTTTCAATGAACAAATGGATGAATGTCCCAAATTGGCCTTGTTTCTAAAGCAATCCCATTTTCCGTACTCCCGTGTGATCACTTATCCATTTCCTTCGTTTCACATGATAATGCAACACCACGCGTATTGTGATGTGTATTGTAGTGTTCTTACGTTTCAGATATTAATTGTTTATACATTAATAATTTAAACTATCTTTTTGAAACCTTTTCAAATTTAAAATAATTTTATAATTAGTAAATTAAACCAATGTGGAGAGTCAGTACCACATTCCTGTATTTGAACAGGTGGATGATTATTTCCTTTTTTTGATCTCCTAACATTATAAAATTTCATAATACTTAAACCGAAATCATTCAAATGATTGTATGATTTCCCTTTTCATAGATTCATAGATTATGAACCAGCAAGCTGAGGCTGATTCAGAGATTAATCCTTTGGATTTAATGCAGTCATTATGTAGTAATTATTTTAAATAAATTGAGTAAAATTTATAAAAATGGTGACTTCAGGGAAGATATGGTCCCCAAGGCCCGTCATTGGGATCCCCATTGCCTTGAGGTAGCTCTATCTCTGTTTCGTCGTCACTGGATGTGTTTCCATTAGTGTTGTCACACGCGTGTGATCCTAAAATAGAAATGAAATTTGAATCGGAATGTTGAAACGTATTTTACAAGACTAGCCTGAATAGCGACATTTTTGTAATTTAAGTCCCTTAAATTCCCGACACAACTTCAATTTCTTTAGAAAATGAATCTAGCATAAACCGTTCAAAACAAGTGTGTGAAAATAATTTTCTATGAACTTTTTTGTCTGTGCGCAGGTGATCTCCTTACCCACCGACAAACTCGACCGCAACAAGCGCTACTATGTGACCTTCACCATTAAGGGAGGAGGAGGAGGCAGTGCTGGAGCCGGTCGCAAAGACCCCCTCAAGAAAGACTCTGTGAAAGGCGACGCGGACGAAGATCAACCAGCGCCTCAAAAAGGGCTTCGGCACCACCACGCGGAGAGCCTGTAACGCAAAGATCGCAACGTCGATACTCTACACGATAATGCCGGCCTTCATTGGACTTTGAGTAACGATGTCTACGAATCTCATCGTTGAACCCCAAACTCTTTTTTGTGGTATTATATCTCTCTGAAACGTACTGGAGTCCCTCACTACTAATCGAATTCGGTGTAATCGAATACTGCTTGAAGCATTCCTGTTTTTACTTCGTCCATAAAGTGTCGCGAACAGAAAAAACTGGTGAAATTCAAGAAATATATGGTGTTTTTATTAAATGAATTACATTTTTTTAAAAGTGAATTACTATTTCATATTTTATAGAAGTATCTTCCCATATCTCTTTCACTTACATATTTCTATGGCTAAGTGAATCCTTGAGATATGCTACACAAACTGCAGCAAATGACTGTAATCAACCAAGTCTTCGCAAACATGCACTGCGTTAACAGTTGTACGACAAAACAGTATGACTGTTGGGCATACAAGTACGAGAGGTGATCAGAAACTAAGATTACAAAGTCGATGTTCCGATGTTCCTGGAGTTTCGCCTGTCATAAAGGCATGTGTAGCGGGCGGTAATTCTAATACGTGTGGTTAGCAACTGTGCAGAGTTTCAACAACCTGTCACCTACAGGGCTAGTTGTAGGTTAACAGAAATGGCGACACGTTCGGAAAATGGTCTCGCTAAGAAATCTGCTCTGTTATTCCCTTTCTAAGGGCGAAACACCTGAAACGACTGAAATTCACCCGCAGCTGGTAGAAGTGTACGGAAAGTCATCTTCCTTCACGACAGCGCACGACTCATACAGCCCAGAACTCCACCACGCTGTTGAAGTAGATTCACTAGGAGATCATCGACCTCCCTTCCAAACGCCTACATTTCGCGCTAAGCGACTTTCACCTTGAAAAAGCACCTAGGCGGCCGACGATTCACTTCAGACGAGGAGGTGAAACACGTGGCTATCAGGTGGTAAAACATCCAAGGGCAGGAGTTTTACCTGGAGAGAATATTTAAACTCATCCCACGAAACAAGTGCCTAAACCAATATAGAGACTAGGTCGAAAAATAACCTAATGTATGTTCGATCAATTTGCTGTATTGGTTGTATGAAATAAAATGTACATGTTCCACTGCAGACTTTATAACAGTTCCTGATCATCCTTCGTATAACAATATCCTTCGTCTCTAATAACATTATGCTTCAATGGAAAGGGTACAAGCTGTGCAGGGGTGGACTGATGGCCTCGTAATTATGTATGTGAACTTAACTAAGTTATCGTTAACTAATTATGTATGTGAACTTAACTAAGGCAGCTGAGACGATCCAACCTGTGCGAAGGCTTCAAGTAATTAAGGAAACGCGGGAAGAGTACTAGGTCGATAGCCAGTCCTTGTGGTTGTGACACATTTGCTTTGGCAGTTGAAGATAGACAAATAAGATTTTAACATGATGATGGCTACCCAAAATCGAGTTATCTTCGATTATTTAGGGATAATTTTCATCATAATATCACAGTGTTGCAATATTCCTTCTAAAACCAAAAGCGATGAAATACTAAGTGTTCTCTCTTGCTTTAAAGAGTAGTCAGTGGTCCATTGTTGTTAGTAGCCAGCAATTTGTCAAAAACGAGCTGTAAAATGATTGGAGTGTCAGTAAACTCCATCCATATTTCTTCCGTCTGTGAATATTCAAATAGCTGGTCAGGTTAGTGATCACTCTGAACGATCATAATTAGATGCCATTGGGATGAGACACTGAAAATAAATGCAATTCATCTCAATTTAGTGCGAGTTGGATCGTCAGTTGTTTCCCAATGCTGCCTGGTATTGTCTTATTTGTAAGTGGCCGCTTACCTGTATAACTAAACTCTCCAGAAGTAATACATTTGTCCGCCCCTGAATCTACATGCAATCCATGAGAACCGACGGGACCAAGGACGTGGATTCCAACCAAAGGCGAAAATCCTGCGTACCTTAAGTGCCACATCCTCGGTAAAGGACAGGATTTTATACCTATGCCAAGGCCGAGGAAGGGAGCAAGCTCTTCAGAACCAAACGGATGCATAGAACTGTGTATGTTTCAATGTTAAATATACAAATTTCTTCAGGTATAATGTGTCTTATTTTCATCCTAGACAATTAGTAGTCGCATGCCAATGGAAAGTGTCAGCGACGGTCCCCATTGTAGACTTTTACTCCATCTTTGCTTTTGGTATGTAGTTATTCTTTCATCGTTTAGGACTTTATAATTAAAATATTTTTAATTCTAAGTGATAATTTCGTCTTTCGGCATTTATCAGATGTTTACAAAACAGTTCGAAACCGTCGTGAAAATTCCGACGTTCTCTTACAGTCAGGCCTGCCCATAAACACGTTGTATCCGTACTTTAATATCTGTCAGTGTAAATAACAGTTACTCATTCGGAGCAACAATCTTAATATTAAACTAGTTCATCAGAAAACGGATATGCCTCGCATGAAGACCGATAGTACAGAAACTCTTGGAGAGCATGTCTAAACTGAATATGACGTTACTACACCTCAAAAGCAGATTTTTTAATCTATAACTTCCATAAAATGTATGTAATATGTAGCAAAATACATGTAGCCACGAGCGACGTTGGCGAGGGAAATAGAGGAAAAACGCCGTCCCCCCATTTTGAATCATATACACTAGTTTGATTTTTTTACTTAAGACTGTTTCAGTTTAACATATTATAAAGAGGATGATTATTCGATAATAACTTTCGTTTAACTCTTTGAAACAATAACATGGTCTACATGTACATCTTTGCCTATCCTTTATTAGGCAAAAATACACGAAAAAAAATATGAAAATGCTTACGAACTGGCGGGTAGTTTAAGGAATTCCCCGCGAGCCTATATTTCATATCTAACGGAAAGGACCAGAAAGAACAAGGCTTGCTATCATTACTACTCTAACAGCCCCCACCGCCATAGTCTCGTGCCCGCCGTCTTTTTTTTTAGTTTTTGTCGGAATACATTATTGAATTCATGAACTGCGACATAACTTGACATTTTTATTCTACCGCGTGCACGTGTTATCTTCCATAATTCAATAAAATATTGTCATGGCTGTAATTAAAGTTCCGGGAAGGTTCACTTCTTTTGTTGTCCCCCTTTCCAAATTTTACGTAGCTGACATACTTACTTGTACACATGTAGCATTAGTTCTTAAAAAATGTTTTCTTTCAATTATATTTTAATTTATTCTGGGGCTCGCGGTTGACCTGCCACTGATTTCCCGGGTTCCGGATTGGAATTGGTACACTCCTGTTAATTATCGCTTCTCTGTTGACTACTTTTCAGTACGAGTAGTCACTGCCACGTCGAAAGTTGCACGACTTACTTGCCTTGCAAACATTGGTAGAACGTTCGTTCTTTCTGAACTTTTCTCATTTCAAAGAATAAAATACTGCTATCATATGCAGTATTTACTCTACTTTATCAAAAACTAAGCTTTGAAATTTATTCTATTGAAGAAGATATGTTTGTACAAAATTATAAAAATACGTATACGTAACAAACTAATGAGTATTTCATTTAATTCATTTGAAATATATTAAAGGAACTTTTTATTAACAGTGCCCGACCAACTATGCGTACTAGAATAAAGGAAAGGTCTTTCCTCTTTTTTAATAATAATAATAATAATAATTTTTATTCCCATCTTGTTTTACAGACATAATATACATTGAATATTCTTGGAATTACTAACCATTGATAACCAGTTGTGATGGTTAGCGATACTGAGTTTATAATTTATCTGTCTACTTCTACTTATTAGTATTTTTGTGTGCGGCGTGTTTTTGAAACTTTTTTTTGTAAATTTACTATTCAAGTTTTTGTGAACATACAAAAATAAAAAGCCTAGCCTTAAAACAAAAATAAGTGAAAATTTACATATATTACAATAATACGTATATTTCTATAGGCAGATATATAACTCCATAAATAAATTCAAACTTTTACTTTTTATATAGAAAGAATGAAATAGAATATTACTTCTGTTCGAGAGATTTTATTATAGTTAATTAACATCTTTCATATAGAATTCTCATTACACAGTATATTTTAAAATATTGGCATTTCAAAAAGTTTTCATAAACCACACTACAACGAATTCGTTGATAGGAGCGGTTCAAACAAAAGCGGCTTTACAACGAACACACTTCATGCAGACTGATTCCCCAGAGTGTTGTTTACACTAAGGCTGCTCGAATGCAAGATTTCGAATCAATCATTCAGTGGCCGCCCGCTGTTGTGGCCCGCATGCAACTCCCCGTCCCTAGACTGGGATCATTTACCCCTCCTTTCCCCTGCTATCAGCAATGCGATCAGCGCCTTCATTCTTCCCCCTCCTCAGCCCACAGGTTACACTCGATAAGCAGCGGACCACAGCGTTTGTCCGCAGATAAGCGCTGGTGTGGGGCACGCTTTGTTGGCTAATCACTTGTTTGTCTGGTTGATTGTCCGGTCACGGCAACTGCTATTGGTCACGGCACTGCTTGATGTTTCCGGTCACGGCAACTGCCATTGTGATTAGTACCGTAAGTAAAGTGAATGTTTTATTCAAGGTGGCGGTGATTTCTTCCCCGCTGGATGATGAGATCCAGCGCTGACATTCACGAAGTCTTGAGGGGAGATTAAGCTCCTCCAGGTTTCTCCTCCCAGTGGAGCACCGCTTCAGGCGGTATAAGCTCAAGTTCCCGACTGGTCTTCAGACATGTGTGGTAGTGTAGTGTATGTAAGTGTATGTGTATGTGTATAAGGGGAGAGGATAGGACAAGAAAGATGTGTGCGCACGCGATGCGTGGCCAATTTGTTAGGGTACATCCTCAATATTCGCCTGGTATTGAGAGACGACGGAAAACTGCCAATCAGAGCAGCCGGCAGCCAGATTTCTCCAGACAGGTGCTAAATTCGACTCAGCTGTATAGCTTCCGTCGAAAATCCGTCACCGTCGGGTCTCGAACCCCACGACCTCCAGTTCAGAATCACCGCAGGGACAGCGGCAATGCTCATTCTGAGCTGAAATTTACTCGCTGGGCTAGAACCTGAGCTCACTGGAGCAGCCCTGGTCTACACGACATTCATCGCGGCTTCTATAGTTTGCGCCATGAAATTGCAACCCTCAAGCGAGCGCAGTGTCTCCTGTCAAGCCTATGTTTCTCTTTTCAACTTTTTTCATATTTCTCGACGTCTATCGTGTCGTTCTAGAATATAATCATTCCGCACTTTGTCAGTTCAGGGAATTCTCAACATTCTCCTAAACCATCCACATCTCGAATGCCTTCAATTTCTAAGAGATTCTGTTTTCAGTGTCCACGTTTTCCATCCTCATCCAAGTTTTTACTTTCTCGCCTTACTTTAATAATTCGTAAAGTTAGATGAGTTAGAGAATGTTATGTATTCGTGCGACAGAAACGGTGAATGTTTCCCAGAAAAACTCTTATAGCTGGGGTCTGGTAACGAAAAAGTGGATAAATTCTATTGGTAAATTTAGAAAAAATCCTCTAACTCGTGGTGTAGCCAAAATCCGTTTTCTTGCTTCTTGATACTGAAATATCGATTGACGGCAAAATGTCTGTCCGTCTGTGGTCAACGCTAGCGCCTAAACTGTTTAGGCCGATTTTCTTTATAATTTATATTCCCCAATCGATTTGGCTGATGTCGAGGCTCCTGGAATTTGAAACCGATATTTTAACTTTGGGGGTACTTTACATGAAGCCGTTGGACATTTTCAAAGTTTTCAAAAAAATGGCTCCAAATTTTTAATTAAATTTTGTTCTTAAATTGTGCGAAGGACGTTTAAGAGAATGATGCAGGTATCATTTTCGTTAATATCCCCAATTGTTCGAAAATTGCAAAAAAAACAATTTCAAAACTGCAAAATTAAAGATAAAGATTTTTGCCTCAGACAAAGTCAGTTGTAAAAAATTAGCACTTTAAATAAGGTCATGTATACTTTTTTAGAAATGGGTAGTGTTTGCGTAAATTGCGTTTGAAATTTACCAAAATTTTTGTCTTTTAAAAACCGCTCCAAATTTCTTCTTTAAATTTTCTCCACATGTGTAATAAGGGACAGCAAATAATTAAATGAACTAATGGTGCTATATAATGGCACAGACTTTCTCGCAGAACTTAGTTTCCTAACCCCTATAGTTTGAACTAGTTTTTCTTTTATGAATGATGATCTTCCCAGATACCTTCTTTGGGCACCCAAATTACATTTTTTCACATTCTCTGAATTTTCGGCTTCTTAATGCTAGAAATGAAACCACCATACACATTACTATTATATAAGTGTAAATGCCATGCATTGCCAAGATGGTCGCAGTCACTAAATAGCGAGCTCTAACTCAGCTCTTCCGAGGGAGGCTTGGCTGGTTGGAGTCCTGGTGGGGGAATATTACGTCAAAATTCTGTTGTCGCAGGAAATAATTGAAAATTCCAGAAACAATTGAAAATCATGAGAAGTCATTCGAATCACAAATATTGATAAATGAACTGGAAGTGTCTGTATGTAATTTTCCAATTTTCAACTTTTTAACAATTTTTTTCATCTCCTCTTGGATTTCTAAAACGTATATACCATCATATCAGTTGTTTTCCTATCACGCATTTACCATTTTATGGCTCGATTCGATTTATTTTATGGCTCTGTTCGACCCATACGGTGCTAGTGTGGTGTAATGGTGTAAGTACCGGCATGTTAACGTTGAGGATACGATTTCGGGTCTCGGAACAGAAAACATTTGCTGGTTGAAAACATTTTTGCCGTTTCATGTAGAAACTTAATATTGCGGAGCATTTAGAAACAATGCAGCGTGCTTTGGTAGCGTCACTAATTGAATTTGAATTTCAATGAGAAATAAAAAATATATCTATGCTGGAATATTTTATACCATGTCTCAAATTATTTTTACATGAATTTGGAATGTACCCTTTTATGCCTCTGCCCGAGTTCGACCCATACGGCACTTAGTCGTCGTAGTGATGTAAGTGCCGGCACGTTGGCTCTGAGGAACTGTGTTCAGGTCGCGGAACTGGAAATGAATTTGCTGGTAGAAAACCCTTTGTATGTAATGTAAAATGTAGGAAGTGTGGAGCTGTAGGAGAAACTATAGAATATATCACAGCTGCATGCTCTTCCCTCTCAGACAGTGCTTACTTAGGAAGGCATAATCAAGTTGCGAAAATCGTACACAGGGCAATCGCAATACAGCATAATTTACTGGATGAATCGACACCGCCATTCTATAAGTACACTCCTGCTCCAGTCCTGGAATCAAGTTTCACTCTTTTGTATTGGGAATAGACCAGTTCTAACTGACCGTACTGTCGATCACAACAGGCCAGATATTCTCCTCATAGATAAAAAGAAAAAAGAAGGAGTAATAATAGACATCGCAGTACCATTATCCCACAATATCAAACAGAAAGAAATTGAAAAAAATTCCAAATATGAAAACTTGTCTTATGAACTAAAACATATTTGGAAATTAAATGTTACCAAAACATACCCACTCGTGATAACGGCGGAAGGCCTTGTCAGTAAAAACTTCCTAAAATACCTAAAAGAACTTCAACTACCGAAAAACGTTCTGAACATGGGACAGCGCGCAGTTCTGTTGCAAACAGCCCATATTGTCAGAAAATTTATGTCTTAAGTCCAGATATAAGATGAACTTCTTTTTCTGTGACCGAACCTGTTCCAAAACAACTCTGGGAAGGTGAACATTTTTACCAGCAAAAATAGCTGAGGAAAATATTACAATAGTGAAATAATAATAATAATAATAATAATAATAATAATAACGGAAAGGGAGTAGTAGAAACCAGAAGTATTCAGATTAACAGGGGAATTTTTCAAGGAGATTCACTATCCCCTCTGTTGTTTTGCATTAGTTTGATCCCACTATCTAGACAGCTGTCGCACACTGACTTTGGTTACAAGCTCCATGGTGATGAAAGGCCTGTATCACATTTATTTTACATGGATGATCTTAAAGTGTTTGCTAAGAATGAAGCGATTCTCTCCCAAATGCTGTCTGTCATCAATGAATTTAGCAATGACATCTGCATGAAGTTTGGTCTTGACAAGTGTGCAAAAGTCAACTTAAAAAGAGGCAAAATGACAACGTCACAGAACATTGAAGTTGATAGACACACTGCGATTCAGGATCTTGAGCCAGGTAAAACTTACAAATATCTGGGCATTGAAGAATGTGAGACCATCTCGAACGACACAATGAAAGAGAGAATTCGCAGGGAGTATTATAGACGAGTGAGACTTGTCCTGCAGTCCGCTCTGAACTCCAGGAATAAAATATCAGCAATTGGTAGTTTGGCGGTGCCTGTAGCCGAATACAGTTTCGGACTAGTAGACTGGACTGAACAGGAAATTCGCATCATGGATCGAAAAACCAGAAAACTGCTTACAATGCATCATGTCGCCCACCCCCGAGCTGATGTACATAGACTTTATGTTTCACGTAAGGAAGGAGGAAGAGGCCTGAGACAAATTGAAGCCTCCTGGCACAATGCAATAACCGAGATGGGAAAGTATGTAGTCAGCCATCAAGATGACCCACTAATGAGGCAGGTCATGAAATCTGACCGAAGAATGGGAAACAGAGGCATTGTAAGTGTAGCAAGAAGCATTGCGAACAAGACTATGCAAGACACCCAGAATGACAGAGACACTGAACTTCTGATGCTACTTAACATGAAATTTGAGACACAGAAAATGTTAAAGAAATCGTGGAGAGACAAACCACTCCACGGACAATACCTAAAAAGAATGGACAAGGTGCAGATCAATAAAGATCAATCATTTATGTGGCTTAAAAGGGGAAGAATGAAGCCAGAATCGGAAGCACTTGTAATAGCTGCCCAAGATCAGGCCTTGAGAACACGACATTACGATAAAGCGGTTCTCAAAATTTCCCAAGATGATAAATGCCGCATTTGTCAGGAACACGTAGAAACCATTGATCATATAGTCTCAGCTTGTCCAATTCTAGCAAAGACCGAATATTTGAAAAGACACGACAGGGTGTGTAGCTACCTCCACTGGCAGATCTGTACCGCCCTCGAAGTTCCAAACACATGCCCCAAGTGGTACGAACACTCACCGAAACCGGTGACGTCTGTTGGATTGTGTACGATATTGTACGACCAACAAATTCAAACTGATCGCACGATAGCAGCAAACAAACCGGATATAGTCATCCGGGATATGGAGAAAAAATCATGTTTACTTGTCGATGTTGCTGTACCTTGCGATCAAAACGTCGTTACCAAGGAGGCAGAGAAACGTCTTAAATACAAGAGTTTGGAAATCGAGATCAGCCGAATGTGGGGCGTAAAAGCACAGGTCGTCCCGATAGTTATCGGAGCTCTGGGATTTGTTCCGCAAAATTTGAGTAAGAACTTGTCTAAACTCCCAGGTAATTCAAAGGACTGGGAAGTGCAAGAAATAGCTTTATTTGGAACAGCCCACATTTTGCGCAAAGTACTGTAGAGGCACCGATAGTCCCTAGATCTACTCCTTAGGTAGCTGGTTGCAACCTGGAGTAGATTTTATATTCAGCCGACTTATAACATCTTTAGTCGTGATGTAATGGAAAAATAATAATAATAATAATAATAATAATAATAATAATAATAATAATAATAATAACTCCACCTAGGGAGTACACGACCTTGGAGTTGGTGGTGGAGCTTGAGTACCCCCATGAGCCTTAAAGCTATGTCAGTGGTAGCCTAGCTACCGGTAGGGCCTCCCTTGCTGAATAGGTTGAAGGTGAGGGGTCAGACGAAGAAGTACTCCATTTTGAGGAGAGTGGGAAGTAAGTAGAGAGGGAAGGGTCATGAACCTTTGGACTTCCTGTTGTCGGCTCATAGAGGGTACAGGAGAGAAACTGGGTTGGCACACCAGGCCACTGATTAGAGTGGAGGCCCGAACCTTGCATTAGCCAGCGAAGGAGGCTGCCTTCAGCAGTCAGTGAAAATCCCGTAGGGTTTAGTAATGCCGACTGGCGATCGGAGGGACCCCTTGCTGGGCCCTGCGGGGGGATGCCCCGAGGCCACTGTGGGTCGCAGTAACGGATGGCAGGAAACAACCCGAGGGTTAAGTGTGATCTGTGAACTCGAACTTGCGTCCTGCGAGTCCTCAATTCAAACCAATGAGCAAAATGGATAGAACAAGCAATGTAATGAATCTTAACGTGCCTTGTTCTACCAATGTCCCATACCTGCTCAGAAACCGAGCTAATGTCACCTTGTCGACGTCTGGCCATCCCACGGGTGTTAGTCCAGGGACCCAGAGCCGGCAGTAGCTCGAAGCCATCGTCAGAGATGGACCCGGGATGAATTAAAGGAGGTGATGTGGTGCTTTTACTATGCAAAAGCGAAAAATGGGGGCTCAGAAATAGAAGTTTTCAAGGTATGGAGAGAGCGGAACCCAGATATGAGACCTACCCTAGACTCAAAGAAGCTTGCCAGTCAACGACGATACATACTCAGCAGTGGAAAATTCACAGCAGAACAACTTGCTGACATTGAGAGAAATGCGGAGTATGTACTTCGCTCGAACAATCCACATGACGAACACGTAGAACTTGAAAATGATGATCCCGTGGAAGGTTCATCGCTTTCCAGTGAAACACACGTCAGTGGTGAAAACTCATCTGGCAATGATTTACACGATAAGGACATGATGCGAAATCTCCTTCGGCGCGAGATAGAAAGAGTTAGTCAACTTCCGTTTGAATCTCGCGAACCGTTGAGGAGAATATACGAAAATGCCAAAGCTAAAACAGTGATAGAAACAGTGAATTCTGTCTTAAATGAGGTGGTGGAGACCCCAGGCAGAGATCTAGATATTACTGAAATCAATCACATCATATACGCAACTGGATATCTAGTATCTCAGATAATTTTGGGGCCAGCCAAGAACACCGACGGCCGACAGCAAAACAGAGTAAACAGCTCTTTACCCCCATGGCTGAACAGAATTATGAAACGGATAGCCGACACCCGGCGTGAAATATCACTCTTAGCTGAGGCATCTTCTAAATCAACGCACACCTCCAAAGTTCAACGAAAATATTCAATGTTGAACAAAAATACCAAATTGAAAATGACACCAGCAGGCTAATGGTAGTTGAGAATCTAAAAGAGAAAATTCAAGCATGGGCTCAACGAATAAGAAGGTACAAACGTAGAATAGATTTCCGTGTACAGAACCGGTTGTTTGAAACAGACGCGAAGAGATTCTATCGCAATCTGACTCAAAAACCGAATGGCAAAGTTGTTACTCCTTCAAAGATGACGTCGAAGCATTTTGGGCAGGAATCTGGGAAGAGAGCAGATCCTACAACAAAGACGCATCTTGGCTTCAATCTGAAGTTGATGCTGCCGATGAACTTGTAGAAACAGTGGAAGATTTTCACCAATTCTCGGAAGAGGACCTCTTCCAAGCAATTAAGAACATGGGAAACTGGAAGTCACCCGGGATTGATAAGATCCAGATTTATTGGATTAAGAAATTAACAGCAATACATTCTCATCTAGCAAAGGCTGTTAATAAAATTTTTGAAAACCCAAAGGAAATCCCGGAATGGCTCACACGCGGCATCACGTATTTGCTACCCAAAGCGGGAGACAGCTCTTTGGCGAAGAACTACAGGCCAATTACTTGTCTGCCAGTACTGTACAAAGTTATAACTTCAGCCATAGCTGACAAAATGTATAGACATCTAGATAAGAATCATCTAATGCCAGCTGAACAAAAAGGATGTCGTAAAGGCTCTTATGGCTGTAAGGAAATCTTGCTACTGAATAAAGTCATCTTGAATGATGTAAAGAAACGGAAACGTAATTTGAGCATGGCTTGGATTGACTACCAAAAGGCCTTTGATAGTGTACCACACGATTGGATTTTGAAGACCCTGGAGATCTATCGATTTCATCCTAGACTTATTGAATTTTGCAAGGCTAGTATGAAGTCGTGGAGTACCAGGTTACTAATCCACAGCGGAAAGGAAGCAGTAGAAACCAGAAGTATTCAGATTAACAGGGGTATTTTTCAAGGAGATTCACTATCCCCTCTGCTGTTTTGCATTAGTTTGATCCCACTATCGAGGACAGTTGTCGCAAGCTGACTTTGGTTTTAAGCTCCATGGTGATGAAAGGCCAGTATCACATTTGTTTTACATGGATGATCTGAAAGTGTTTGCCAAGAATGAAGCGATTCTCTCCCAAATGCTGTCTGTCGTGAATGACTTTAGCAATGACATCTGCATGAAGTTTGGTCTTGACAAGTGTGCAAAAATCACTTTAAAAAGAGGGAAACTCACAACGTCTGAGAACATTGAAATTGATACGCACACTGTGATTCAAGATCTTGAGCCAGGTAAAACTTACAAAATATCTGGGCATTGAAGAATGTGAAACCATCTCGAATGACAGAATGAAAGAGAGAATTCGTAGGGAGTATTATAGGAGAGTGAGACTGGTCCTGCAGTCCGCTCTGAATTCCAGGAATAAAATATCTGCAATAGGTAGTTTGGCGGTACCTGTAGCCGAATACAGTTTTGGACTAGTGGACTGGACTGAGCAAGAAATTCGCACCATGGATCGAAAAACCAGAAAACTGCTAACAATGCATCATGTTTCCCACCCTCGAGCTGATGTACATAGACTTTATGTGGCACGTAAGGAAGGAGGAAGAGGCCTCAGACAAATTGAGGCCTCCTGGCACAACGCAATAGTCGGGTTGGGGAAGTATGTAGTCAGCCATCAAGACGACCCTCTAATGAGGCAGGTCATGAAATCTGACCGAAGAATGGGAAACAGAGGCATTGTTAGTGTAGGAAGAAACATTGCGAAGAAAACTAGGCAAGACACGTCGAATAACACAGACACTGAACTTCTGATGCTGCTAACATGAAGTGTGAGACACAAAAAATGTTAAAGAAATCGTGGAGAGACAAACCACTCCACGGACAATACCTAAAAAGAATGGACAAAGTGCAGATCAATAAAGATCAATCATTTATGTGGCTTAAAAGGGGAAGGATGAAGCCAGAATCGGAAGCACTTGTAATAGCTGCCCAAGATCAGGCCTTGAGAACACGACATTATGATAAAGCGGTTCTCAAAATTTCCCAAGATGACAAATGCCGCATTTGCCTGGAGCAAGTAGAAACCATTGATCATATTGTCTCAGCTTGTCCAATCCTAGCAAAGACCGAATACCTTAAAGACATGATAGGGTGTGTAGCTACCTCCACTGGCAGATCTGTACCGCCCTCGAAGTTCCGAACACAGTCTCGTCACATGCCCCAAGTGTTACGAACACTCACCGAAACCGGTGACGGTCTGTT
>JAHLJT010002994.1:19008-36770 GCA_031308135.1 Acheta domesticus | reverse complement strand
CTTCAAGTTCCCGTATGTGTTGTTTCCATGCAAACATCATATCTTTTAAATATAGACACGGATGTGACATTCGTACTGAATTAAAAAATGACGATACCAGGTGAGTAAGCAGTTTCACATTCCCTTAAGATCCAAAAGTATCACTCTATTGTAAAATGTTAATGTGCAACCTGTGACATCGTTCCTTGCTTTGTTAGGCTCTTTCGAAACACACATGGTAACAGAAGGGTGTCCTTATTTAGGTGAGTGCTGAGTGGCATAATGTAACAAAAGAAAACATTTTGTTCCAATTTTTACGAATATCTGAGAAACCATATCTTTCATTCAAATATTTCGGCGAAAAGTGAACAAGGACATAATAAGGCGAGAGCGAACTTCTAGTGAGATTATTGTGAATGTGAACGTTTCTTTAGAACTTTTTAAAAACTGTTATTAGACCTGAAAATTAAGTAATAATGATTTCGAAATGACAGTATGCAGTCTGTAGTCGTGACACATCAACATGTACGGACATCATGTGAATAGTTTAATTATTTTTGAGATAACGGTTGGTAGGTATTATTAATCAATTGAGACTATGGATTTCTAATAGTATGTTGTATTTGTTCTTTCTAGTCGTATCTGATTCTGTGGTGACGTATTCGGAGCCGGAGCCCATTTTGGAAGGCGACTTCTCTGTCCTCTGCATGCGAGCCTTCTTTTTTCGTAGAAGGACGGACTTTAATCGCGGACGTCTCCCCCAGGAAGTGCGTTTGCCATTACGCGGGCACTCGCCGCCCTGCAGGCAACCGGAGGACCTGAGAGCGAGGACGGAAACGCTATCGTGACCGGAAGACGAAGTGTCCGCTGCCAGGTTAGCCTCAGGGGCGGCGGCGCCGGCGGGGTCGAGGACGCGCGGGTCCGCCCTTGGTGTGTGCTGGCGCCCCGCGGGCGACTGCCTGCCCCTCAAAGCGCCGGGCGAGGCGGCGTCCGCGGTCGTAAACAGGGAAGCGGGGCCCTCTGCGGCGCGTCCGTCCGCGTGGCAGCGCGGCGCGGCGCGAGGCGGCCGACTGGCTTTGATCGCGCCCACGGCCGGACCTCTGCCACGCCCACGTTGCCGGCACCCTCGCGAGGCGGGGCGCCCCAGGGGCATCCCTGTGGACCGCTGAAAAGGATAGCTATGAAAGTTTCCAACAAAAAATAAAGAAAAGTAGGCATTGAATGATATTGTAATAATGATAAATGTAATCTTCTATTTTAGATTGTAGAAATAAAATAGTGAAGAGTACATCAGTTTGAAGATGGGCACTGAGATCTACAGAATTCATCGACAAGGTGCATCTGTTAGTAAAGTTTGATTTTAAACAGGAGCTCATTAAATTCGTCCGGTGGTTTTGACCGTTTGCCTCTAACGTCTTTGTCTTTAATTTCAAGAGAGCTGAGCTCTGATAAAATGAAAACAAACTCAATTCACAATCCACAGCAAGGAAGAAAAATAAAGCTTTATGCTGGCGGTACTTGATCTCCCGAGTGAATTAAGCTTACAATTGTTACTGATTTCACTGGTTTTTCCGATGTTTTGTAATTATTAATGATATTTACGCTTGATTAAGATACACAAGCCGGTGAAGATTATTTAAATATATGGTGTGCCCATGCTTGAGTAATTATGGAAGACAGAACAATTTGATTCAATAATGTAGACCCAGGCTTTAAAACTTTATCCATTTGAAAATAAAGTGGTGTTTGTGCTACAGAAAACTAGCTCGTAAAATACAATTTTAAATGTATGAAGTCAATTAAATGTATGAATAAATAATGAAAAAAAACAGTTTCACTTCGTGAAAGGAAACCGCAAGCGGATTGACACCTTGGATTTTAGTTGCCCTTGTGGCTCCGTCCCTCTCACCTCTGCGGCGTCACTATAGAGATTTGCCGATTACCCCTCTAGGCGGGCGACCTCGTCCCCGATTCGTCCCCCTCTCGCTCCTCTCTCTCTCCCTCCGCTTCCACCCCCTCTCCCCACCCTCGCATCGCGCGCTGACGCCCACCTGCAACGCCCAATTCCCTCCACCATTGGCCCCAAATCGCTACCCGCCCACCCACCTCTTTCTCCCATTTTATTTCTGGAAGGGGAGATGTAGATTCCCCGTCATGAACAAACCTGCTGTTTTTCCAGTTATATTTGATCCAAATAACAAGATCTCCATTGAGATGCAGACGGCATATTTGAATGTAGATTTGCTCTTGTCGTTGAAAGGCGTATGATTGGAAGTTTTCCTCATAAAGACTTCAGTGTTCCCTGTGTTTGGTGGTGGGACCCTGCGTATCACGTGACTGGGGAGCTTTTTGTTGCTTGCGTTATGTGAGCAGAATACGATGTTATTATTAACTCTCTCCTCGCTATTGGTTAGGCTGCTTTTCAGACGTTTGTATGAATATTATTGAACCAAATTAAGTTATATTTTGCCTAATACTTTTATTGCCAAGTTTTAATTAGACTATCGTAAATATTTCTAAAACTGTTTAAACGACTACAAATTGCAATTACGAACTATTTTGACTTTCCAATTACATCAGCAGAAATATGTAGTATTGTTACAAATAATTTTGCTTTTTGTGAAAACATATTATCATCTATACAGAGTAAAGTGAAGGGAAAACCTTTGATTCGGACATTTATTGTGGAAATTAAAATATATTTTGCGATATTGATTGTTGTTAATTTTATTTATTGCTTACAGTAATAAATACAATGTGATACGAACCGGTATTAATGCACCTTACAAAACATATTGTAGAACAGTTATATTCCATTCGCGCTTACTGTATGATTCTCATTAATATTCAAACTGAAGATTTTTCTTTTATTTTGCTTTTTTGTTCTGTTTTTATCATTGTAAAGTTTTATTTGGTTGGATGTCACAAGTGGTTTTAACATAGTGACTCAGCTTTTTCACCGTTCATTAATTTCTTCACGTTTTATTTCTGGCAAGACATCATTAAATTGCATAATAATGAATTTTCTTGTGAACTTAACTGTAGTGCAAAGGAGATCTCAAAACCTCCGTGTGTGCGGCCAGAAAAAAAAAGCCTCGGATTTTAATATCTCGTTTTCGAATGATACCGAGTTACTAGTATGTTCAGCTTGCGAGAATCCTTTCCGCCTTCGCGGCAATGAAACCGAGAGGGATTGTTTTAATTGTTACTACCGAAATGATGAGCATTTTTTCTTTATTTGCATGCCTTTTTATGGACCAATAAACAACAATTCAATACAGTTAATTTTAAATCTTAGCTACTGTTGGTTAGATAGTGGCGCAGAGAGGGAGTAGCATTCCAACATTCTAGCAGTAGCAGTTTGATGGAACGCTGGAATTTCGTTATAAGGAATGAGGCAAAGTTCCTTCCTCCGAGTTAGTAATTTAAAATAACATACAGTAATTTCCGTTTTACCAATTCTCTCACACTATTCCTCTTCTCTTCTCTTTCTGCGTACTCCTCTTGACTGCTTCTCTTGGATTCTTCCTCATTTCGTCCATATTTTATCGTACATTTGTACAATATTTAAATGACTGATAATTATGTTTTTTATTCTTTTATCGATTCCTCATTACTTACCAACTTTATTAATTTACAAAGAAATACCTAGCCAGGTGAGCATAATCGTTCCATTTTTACAGCCATCAATGTATCGCCCTCATATCAAATGCAGTACGTCGTATAATGCCCGAGCTTTGGAACCATTGTCCGTTGACCTACCACGAATGGTGTTTTACCCATGCCCTTTATTACTAATTTCAACGCACGCAGAAATTGCAAAGAAAACTATGCAGCTTCCAGTCATGTGAAAGGAGTCTATGGTTTCGTTACATTCCCAGGACCTTGGGAAAAAATCGAAAAGCAATGAAAGTATTGATTTTCACTGAAAAAGAAAAATATGTGAGTGTGCTAAACCGCCTTTACTCATTGTGCGTACCGACTGATTCCTCATACTTAATGTGCACTTACGTAAACAGCTCACGGCATGCGTCAGCAAAGCTCTAAGAAGAGGACATTAAATATTTTGTTATTTACGTGTTATGGAACTTTTTTTTTTGGTATTGAAACATTTTACTTAAATGTGCGCTGTTTCACGAGGG
Source organism: Acheta domesticus (assembly GCA_031308135.1). NCBI lineage: Eukaryota > Metazoa > Arthropoda > Insecta > Orthoptera > Gryllidae > Acheta > Acheta domesticus. The sequence goes on along the minus strand of JAHLJT010002994.1, from coordinate 32,649 downwards.
GAACGCCAATTCTATTTATGCTAAATACGGCCCCAAGTCGGACATGCCATTTTGAATCATTCTCTTTATGTTTGAAGGTACCTCTATTTTAAACAATTTAATTTTGTTATCAATCCTATAAATGTCTATATTATTCTTAGGTTGTTGAATAATACTTACGCCAGTCGACGACCCATCTCGCAGACTGGGTATTCTCTGAAAATTTATTCTGTCTAAAGAAATTAAATTATTGCTCTGTGGAATTTAATTATTAAATAAAACAGCCTTTTTTCAATAAAAATATGTACAACATTTATTGAATTAAACATTCTTTTATTTAAACTGTGATATTGCTTTACACATTTTAGCTTATTCGATTACTTTCATTTGGCCATGCTATTTTAATCGAAATAGTAATTCCTTTAGTTTATTACACATCTTTCAAATGTCTATATGGTATTTCTTGGCAAAGAATTAGTAAAGGCTGTAGCCGATAAAATGGTAAAAAGTGCCCCCCCTGAAATAGAAAAGTGAAACTTTCCTGAGGATTGTGAACCACGAAAAACATTTTTTCATGGACTTTTAAATTCCTGCCCCCCTCACATCCTCCGTAAAAATGAAAAACGTGTTTTTTTAATTTTATTTTTTTCATTGTCTCGGCTGCATGAATTTTCATGGAAAATAATGGTTATTCATGTAAAATTTGCTGAATTTTTCAAAAATAATTCTTAGAAATTTATTTGCCGCAAATTCAAGCTTTTAAATGGATTTGAAAATTTGGAATTTTTTTGAAGAAAGTTATTATTCCCGGGAGCACGAGAAAATTCTCAATGTTGCTCTAAAAATTAGCTATCTTCTGGAATTTTTGAGATTTTTATGATTGCTTGCTGCGCCATGTCTAAAAAAATTAAAATACATATTTTTGCCCTATTTGTCGTATTTTCATGTATATAGAACTGTATAGAGACATGTAATTACAATATTTGTTTCTAGTCACAATATTTGCAATATTAAAAGGCTAATATAATAAATATTTTGTCAATAATATTTTGATCGTTAGATATAATCGCACCAGATGGTGAACAATTTGTTCAGTTATTTTTGATAACTTGAGAGGTTCGAAAATTATCAATTATAAAGAATTGACTAATTTAAGTGAGAATTTCTTGAGAATTGTAGATGCAGTGGTGTATTCTAACAAGATAAATAACTGATAAAATAAGTTATGTTCCACTAAATTTGTATCTAATTTTCCCTTTAGATTTGTATCTCATTTATGTTAAGAGCTGTTTTAGTGTGTATCCTTTTATATTATAGTATGTTATTGCAGTGCTCGTGTAGACTGTATTTGTTAAAATATTTAATTTATTGCAGTGTTATAAGAGAGTTTTGTTGTTTTTTAGCAGTGTCTGTGCTAATTTTTGGATAGTCACTTCGTATGGTTTTGTTCACGATTTATAATCCAAAGAATACTTATAATAATTAAATTAATAAAATTACCAAGAATAAAATGATACAATATTTCAGTCTAAAAAAATACATAATACATATTCATTACCAGCTACCTTTTTACTACTGCATGCCACAAATAATAATAATAATAATTATTATTATTATTATCATTATCATTATCACCATGGGCAGCGTACTAGATTCACGTGGTGTGGTCCCAGGTTCGATTCCCAGTTGAGGCAAAAATACAATTACAGCTTTCCTTTAAAATCGTCTATGTTTCTATAAGTACTTGATGAAGAATAGCTCAGGCAGACGGAGTCGTTAGTTAGGGGGATGGATCATGTTCGACACATGGTTGGATGTTTTTAGTTGCATTTGTGGTTGATGAGGGCATTCCTTCGGGTATGACATCTTTACTTCAATTTTTCTGTACTTCTTTGCTGAGGCCAGAAATTATGTGTGAGACCTATGTTCAAATATGTGTGTAATTAAAGAACTGGAGGAATTGTCTCCGTTCTGCAGAACTATGGTACAATCACTGATCTGAACCCACGTACCTCCATGGGCACCTAGTATGTAATGGTGCGGGGTTGAGTTGGGACTAAGGCCTACCTCGATGTCTTGGAGAACGAGGGAGCTCTTCACTAGAAATTGCCCCCAGGGGATTTTCAGGTTTTTACCTCGTGAAGTCTTGATGGGTCTCTGAAGTTTCTTTAGATGTCAGCCGGGAAGAGGTTGGGACAGAACCGAATGGTCCGATCCCGATTTCAAGGAAAGGGCAACCAACTAGTGCGAGAAAGTATGTGCCTTTTTTAGTACCACTAGTTTGAATTAAGCATAACACGGGCGCCCAACCCACCACTTCCATTTGAACTCCATTTACGTTGTCAGAGTCTTGCCAAACAAAGGTCTCGGTCATTTTATCCGTTTCTTACGTCGTTTCTTTGTTGATCGAGTAGGAGATCTGATTATAATGTGATTAACGGTTGAAGGATTTAGTTCTGTCGTGATTTTTTTGCCAGAAGTTGGCGTATCGTAAGCGTAAGGATTTTCCTCCCTTCAGAAATCGACGCCCTGTAGCTGTGTTTAAATCCACAAAGTTCACATTTGGGAAGCTAGTTTGCTAACCCCGTTTAACGGCTAGGGACAGTACGCAATCTTTCCTTCCTGTTCCTTATCCTATCTCCAATCCTTACTTTCACATATTTACACTTGCATGTGCTACACTACCACACATGTCGTGAGACCAATCGGGAGATTGCCCTACTAGAGCTTCTTGCGCCTGGGGCGGTGCCCCGCTGGTGGGGATACCTGGTTCGGAAACACCGCTAGCCGACGTTAGGTTGGCGCCCGATGTCACCATCCAGCAGAGAAGATCACTGGCGCCTCCAGAGGAAAACATACACTACACTTACGGTAATAATGACCTTAGAAGTTGACGCGTCCGGAATCATTTATCTATCAATCGACTCTTTCTCTTTTTTGGAACCCCTGAACTCTTCCGTTATTTTAATCGACCTTATTTCTATCATCAAAACACCTAGCCGCGGACATCTTCCGTCCCGCCGCTCAGACTTCATGTCGCGTCTTACTTGCGTCTGCCTCGTGCAGTAGCGCGCTGGCTGGCCCCGACGGCGCGGTGGCGGCGCGGCGGCGTTCACTTACACACGCACATGCGCGGGCGCCGCCGCCCGCCACGCGATAAACGTGAAATAGTGGGCGGCGGCGCGACGCACACCGGACCGCCCGGGTCGGCGCTCGAAACGAATGCGGTGCTTTATCGGGGAAAGCAATCCTCGGCGCATTTACTCCACTAAACAAATCTTTCGGAGCCCCTGCCCGCCGCCTGCCCCACCGCTCTCTGCTCCGTGCCTGAATGTGGATGCTAACTGACATCGGCGTACGTGATCATTTTTTCGAGAATGTTTTGAACAAGTCCTTCTCGCTTTTCATAGAAGTCTATGGTGCATGTGACAATATTCTGCAGTATATTCCCAGAGGTCTTTAAGTAGGAATGTAATACAATTTAAAATACAGCAGAGGCTGTGTGTGTGGTGAAGCGATTAGATTGCTTGCCTTTTGCCCTAAGGCCGGAGTTTCATTGCCGTCCTAACTGGGATTTGTGGTGGCAAAACCTACTCGCTTTTCCTAGCGGTTTTCCTGACTCTCCTATAAGCTCCGCCAAGTCCATCATCTCCGTAATGCTTAGTACTCGTACTACATGTTGGCTTCATACCGACATCAACAACAACACAATCTATTTGGGCTTAATTGTAGACGCGAAGGCGGTCATGTCTTGGAATTACAGCTTTTTTGCGTCACTCAGAAAATTTAAGCCTTATGACAAATTATTAACAAGAACTGTTAGACAACGTGTTTCAGTACGAGATTAAAAAAAATTCCAAACGTAGTTTAGCAACCAATGTACTATTGTAATGAGTTGCCGGGATGCTAGTAAGTCGCACAGCATTTTATTAGCTTGACGAAAAAAGAAATATAATCTGAATTTTCGAACTACTCTACTTTAAGATTGTAAGATTTCTTTTTGTATGAAAGACTATACTAATATAATGTCTCAAAGTTTGACTTTACATTGTCAAAGTTTATTTATGATCAGCCCCCTACCTCCTCCGAAGTGTGAAGGTAGTTGACGAACGTTGGGAGTCAGAAGGTTTATCCTATTATGCCAATGGCCTAATCTCGGTCTTCGTTAAACCTCAAATCCCAAAGGAGATAAGACTACTTAATTTTGTATGATATATTTACTGAGCTATATGTTCAGCAATATGTACAAATATAGTATTGGTTTCTTTGTAAAAAGAACTAGGCATCTCGGCATAACACATTATTTCATAATTTCGGCACCATACTTTTTAAAAAATGCTTATCCTGCATATACAGCAAAATAAAACAATAATACCAATTTTTATTTACTAAAGTTATTAGAGATCTTGGGTTTCTTTACGTTACGGATGTTCCTTTAAAACATGTTTACCGCTCTTCTTTAGAGTGACATATTTTAGATTCTGTACTTGTAGATTGAAGGTTAACATGTTTTTATAGGTAAAAAAATCCTTCCATATCGTCGTGTTACGTCTTGTGTAAAAATATTTCTCTATTTTTTTTTTTTAAATTTGCTTATGTGAAATTCTAGCGTCTTTGCTTGGTTTTGTCTACTTCGTCATCTCCGCATATTTTCTAGCGCATCATACGAACTCATACCAACGTGAAATTTTGTATTTCTGTGGAGGTTGGAACGTATTATTCTGAAAAGGTGAACCATTCTTACAAGGTGATGCATTTGGACACGTTTTTAATTTTCATTTATTAACGTACCTCACAATTACATTTTGGCTAGTTTTGCATAGCAACGAAAGAATGATACCTATAACAAAATGTTTGTTTCCGTTCTCTTTGAATTCATAAATTCTGGGAAACTCAATTATTGATTACGCTAGGTAGTTCGTTTTTATTACTAAAGTTTCTTAATTATATATTTTCTCGAACCACCGAGAAATGTTGCTCAGCGCATCAAGTGATGTCACAGCAATGCCTCAGACCGGCAGTCTTCACGGTAGGAGGATTTTCGATACTATTGCTCGATACTACCCTCGAAGTTCCGATACTATAGGATCTAACTATAGCTAGATAGCTAGGTCGAATTCAGTATCTGTCTAGAGTAGAATTGTCGTGGCTCACTTCTCTGATCGGTAGTTTTCCGTGGTTTCTCCGATCAGTGCCAGGCGAATTCCTGAGCAGTACCCTAGCAAACGAGCCACGGACCTTGTGCGATCTTTTCTTGCCCTTCCTTGTCCTATCTTCGCACCTTACTTATACTTCACGCACTACACTACCACACATGCCGGGAGACCGGTCAGGAGCTTAGAGAATGCCCCGGCTGGGGTGATGCCCTGTTGGTGGGTGTCTTTGGAAAACCCCGCTGGCCGTCATGTAGTTCTGCATCGAATCTCACCATCAGCGGAGGAAGATGACCGTCACCTCCCGCGCTAAAATATGCACCATACTTACCGGATTAATAACCTAAGCATATGACGCGACCGGAATCAATAACCAATTATCACTAATTGAAGAGGAAATGTATTAGGAAAATCAGTTATTATGTACTGAAGAGGAAATCGAGGAGTTACAAGGTTTGCTAATTAGCACGACAGTTTGTTTTTCAAAGAGAGACGCTGGGCTTAATTAAACGTGAAAAAAATGTGAAATTAAAAATACATATCTATTGAGCTAACATCATGCAGAGAATCCAGAGCAACTACCACAAAGACTTGCTGCTAGTGGAGATAGCTGGTTTGTATACAATGGTTTACTCATTTCGCACAAGGTGGTTAGTCTCTCACTTTTTATCCCCTTCTCATGGATTAACTGCTTTGTTTCCGAGAACGTGAGTTGCTGTGGTCATTAGTCTCATATAGGCGTAGAGAATGTGGTAACCTGTGAGGTGACGGCGTACCTCCTCCGCTGAATGGTGATATCTGGCGTACCTTCTTGCGAATGATTCCCTATCCAGGTATCTACCCAGGGTGGCACCGCCTAAGCCGGGAGAAGCACTCAGATCTCGACTGCTGTCCCGACATGCGTGTCGTACTGTAGAGCATGTAAGTCTAAGCGTAAGTAAAAGGGATAGGATAGGACAAGGAAGAGAAAGGGAAGATCATGGGCGGTCCGTGGCCCATTTGTTAAGGTACAGCTCTGGCATTCGCCTGGCGTTGATCGGAAAATACCTTACATAAAAGCTGCCAGCTACACGTATCCTCCAAACAGAGGTTGAGTTCAACCTAGGCAGGGTCGAAAACTCGCCACCGTCGGAACTGACCTTCCAGTTCGCTGTGGAGGCAACGATAATGCTGACAGAGAATCAACTCAGCCAGTCAGGGAGCCCGCGGAATAAAATGTAACTAAAATGTATTATGTTTTAGTTAATTTGTATTTTGTGAAATCACTATTTATGCATCTTTCATTCCTGAGCTTCACTTTACAGTATCTAAATATATCAGTTCATTATTAGGGAATAACTTAAAAAAGACTATTCTATTCGAACTGTTCAAGACATCATGATGTTGATTAGGTCGTCGTGGCATTTGGTGGTGTGGTGGAAGAGGCGCGGGTCGCGAGGAGCGCCGCCTCGTCGCGCGTGGGGCTCGCCTTGAAGCTGAGCGCGACCAGCAGCCAGGCGGCGGTGGAGCCGGCGACGGCGGCGAGCAGCGAGCGGTCGACGGCGACGAGGCCGCGCGCGCTGGGGCGCACGGGCGCCGCCGCCACCTGCGCCTGCAGCAGGCGCAGCTCGCGCGCGGCGGGGCCCCGCGGCGCCACGCGGCGCAGCAGCAGCGCGGCCGAGCGCCGCCGCGCGCCCTCCGCCGCCGCGCGCGCGCCCGCCCCCGCCGCCACCAGCGGACGCCAGCTCCACGGCGCCCAACGCCGCCTCCACCGCGCTCGTCGCAGACGTCCTCTGCGCCACCTGGCGCGGCCGGAACACAGCTCAGCCCAGCCCAGCCCTCGAAATGGCTCAGGATTTTGTTCTCAAAAATGGGTCTAAAATGTTGCACAAAATGAAATTTAGTAGCTCTGAAACTAATACCGAAAATGCGAAATTTTGATAACTGTTTATGAAGGTCGACGACCATTTCACGAAAACCAAGAAATCACAGACATAAATATAAATAATGAAACTCAATTAAAAAAGTAAAATTAAAAACAATTTCATTGACCAGTAGTGAATGGAGGACAATGGAGACAAGTCATGTGTTATGGTCGTAAACGCTCAGATCATTGAGTAGGCGTTGAATTTACTTACAGCAGTTAATGAACTACAAACCTAAAGAAGTTACAGTTATTTTTAATTTATCTCTATAATTTCCTGGTTTTTTTCTGAATTCGTCTTGCTAACCTTCCAAAAAGTTGGCAAACTTTTGCATTTATGGTGTTAATTTTAGGGCGACAATTTTTTTCGCAACAAATTAATGACAGTTTTTGAGAAAATGCTCGTGTCATTTTGAGGACTGCTAAGCTAACTTAATGAACCTACAACCGAAGACAATACATTCTTGGTCGTGCGGGAGACATCGTGTCCTAGACATGATATCCAACTATTCGGTCGACACATTGGTGCCTTACACCTTCATGACATGCTGCCATTCCTAGGTCGCGGTGTGACCCACACAGCCAAGGGTCCACATTTCCAGTTGCCTAAGCTTTTTACTTTCCCGTATACGTACGTATACATGGAGTGATATACGTAGTATAGGGAAAGTTATGTAATGCTAAAGTTGTATCACTCCGTGTATATGTAGTATAGGGAAAGTTATGTAATGCTGCGCGAAAAAATGGCCACCTTTCGGCGGAAAAAAATTAATTGCCTGGCCCTGATAACGAAAAAGTGGATAAAACCAGTTTCTAAATTAAGAAAAAACTCCTTTAACTCGTGGTGTAGCCAGAAACCCTCTTTTGTGGGTCTTTGAATCGAAAAAACAATTGAAAGGAAAACGTCCGTCTGTCCGTCCGTCTGTGAACTCTGCTAGCGCCTAAACCATACGTACGATTTCTTCCAAAATGGATATTCCCCAGTCGATCTGGTTCTAGTCGAAGCTTTGAGATTTTGAAAATTTGGGGGTACTTTACATGAAGCCCCCCGGACATTTTCAAAATTTTCTCAAAAACGGCTCCAAATTTTTTCTTTCAATTTCTTGTATGAATAGAGTAAAATACACTTATTAACATGGCATAGATCCAATTTTCACGGATATATCCCTGAATTTTTGAAAATTGTGAAAGTTTGAAGCTTTTTCGGCGTCTTTTTCCAACTACAAAATTGAAGATACAGATTTTTCCTTCAAATAAAATGTGTTCTCCAAAGTGAGTTCTTTGTTTCAGGTCATATACATTCTTTTGAAAATTTTAGTAGTTTTCGCGCAACATTGTGTGCAATATGTGCAATTTTAAAAAATTACAAAAACAATATTTTCTCAAAAACGGCTCCAAATTTTTTCTTTAAACTTTTGGTAGGGATAGTGCTAAATGTACCCTATGAGATGACATAAACGCCATATTGCTGTATTCTTTTGTTTTTTTTCAAAAATTGCAAAAATGTATTTTTTTTTTCCTTGTCTCTCACGTCGTTAATATTTACACCAGCGGCGAATTGTTCACATTGTTATATTTATGAGTACATGTTCTTTAAATAATGTCAAGTAAAGTTTATCGTAAACACAACCGTTTTCTGTGAAAACTAGCTCCAATTTCCACATTTTCAGAAACGCTCAAACGCCATTTTCTCACAAATGGCTAAAAAAAGTTCTTCAAACTTTTCGATCGGATAGTGCTAATTGCACTCTTTAATATGTGACATAAAGTTTATTTTGAGGTATTTTTTTGTTTTTTCAAAAATTGCAAAAATATATATTTATTTGTCTCTCGCGTCGTTAATATTTACATTAGCGGCGAATTGTTTACATTATTGTATTTATGAGTACATGTGCTTTAAATAATGTCAAGTTAAGTTTATCGAAAACACAACCGTTTTCTGTGAAAACTAGCTCAAATTTCCGCATTTTTTGAAACTCTCAAACGCCATTTTCTCATAAATGGCGAAAAAATTCTTCCAACTTTTCGATCGGATAGTGCTAATGGATAGTGCTAACTAACTCTTTAATATGACGTTAAGTTTATTTTGAAGAATTTTGAGAAGCGAATGCATTTTTATTCAAGTTTTATAATGCGATTCGCTAAAAATCTTGCGATCATATCTACCTTTACAGAATCATAGTTTTCTAATGAAAACCGCGCACTTACACACACACATACATACACAAATACATACATACACACACACATACATACATACATACACACATACATACATACAGACAGACAGACAGGGTGAGTCACATAACTTATACTTATACTTACCTGTACATACTTATATACAGGATGAGTCACGTAACTTTAGCACCTCCTGTAACATTTGAACGGTTGAAGTTATCGCAATGCAACGTATCAATTAGCCCCATTCCCTCATGCATTACTGTGAAAACTGCATCGCAATAACTTCAACCGTTCAAAAGTTACAGGAGGTGCTAAAGTTACGTGACTCATCCTGTATATATAAACAGGATGTTTGGTATGTATATGAGCAAAACTCCAAGAAAGATCTCCATGAATGTTGGCACTTTCTACGTGCTTTTTCACCGAGAAGGTTTGTGTTGTTAATTCTGTTGTAACTCCACTACATGGCGCTACATATTCAATACATATTGAAATCAAATGCAACCTGCAACACACTCGGCAGCATTTTGAATCTATATCGTTAAATAACTCCTAAACGATGCGTTCTTTGGCCTTAAAACCTAAAGGTTTCTCACGCCGTAATCTACAGAATGAAGCTCTTCCTGAACATTTTATTTCATTTTTGCTGGTACGATGCTTCACGATGTGCCTCACCTGCTCATAGACGTGCAGAATCTGCAAGTAAATGTGAACGAGAGGGACAGAGAGCGGCAGAGACTGAGGCACACAGAAACAGACAGAGGCAGGGTGATGGAGGGAGAGACAGTGAGGAAGGGAGAGGGGAGGGGAAAGAGGGAGATGAAGGGCAGAACAATGTCTGCCGGGTTTTCCTAGTACTATACATTTACAGTATATGTTTAGTTGAATCCTATTGTAAAATGTGAGGTGTCATGTAATGCTAACTATTATTGTATCTTTGGCTTTCAATCCTAAGCAGCAAAAACGTATTTCAAGATAGTGCATGACATTACTAATGTTGTAATAAAAGAAGTAGTTAACTATTGACTGAATCTTATAGAATTGAAAAAATTGTTCTGGTATATGAGAGTATAGGCAATTTGCCTGGCGAACAGTGAAACGCTTAAAGTTAATGAGCGAATTTGCTCGGATGTCTCTCCGAGCTGGTTGCTATTTCGAATGACTAATTACGAAGTCTGAAATGTTTAATGCATAGGATGCAACATGTATTAATCCTGTTTCATGCGTGACGCTATCAATATTACCAACATTTCGCAGCACATAGATCGTTAAACTCATCAAGACATATTATTCAATGAAAAATGTTTGTTTTATGACATCGTCATCTTTATCATGATGTATACTTCAAGACTGCGCGGGAAGATTTTCGTTTCATGCCTGACAATTTCTGTGCTGTTATTAATTGCATTTAATGTGACACTAAATCATGCTTATGTGTTTTTTTCCTCCGCAGTCACGTATTAATAAGAAAAACATAACTTAAGCAACAACGTAGTTTTAAAAATCTATGGATGACGAGTAGTTTGAATATATTAGGACTTCTGTAGATTTTGGTCACGTGATCTATGCAGCCTACCTTCAGTCCGTAGCCGAATAGATCGTCACCCACCAACCACGTGCTGACCAGTACCCTCACGGAGATCAGTAGTCGCAGAAAGATGGCGAGTAGCTCCAACAGTACCTGCCACCCGAACGCCACGTCCAGGGCCGCCGCGCATTCGCTGAGGGTGAAATGTGCGCATCGCAGTGTGTGAAACGCCCTGGCCTCCGCCCGCTCCCCCTCACCCTCCCTCTCCCCGTCCCACCCTGCCCCCGCCTCCGCCACCGCCACCTCCACCGCTTGGGCCTCCTCCAAGCGCTCGTTGATGGCCGCGAAGCGAGCGCTCAGCAAATGCAGCAGATTCGAGTATTGCATCATGCTCACCACCACTACTCCCATCACAAGGAACTTAACACAAAGACCAGCAATTAAGTAAAGTCCCAAACTTGTCAATACAAGGTCGAGAGTAAAGAGTAAAAGTGTCATCAAAGCCACAGCAATTACTTGTGCGAATAAAAACAAATATGTTTTCCGATAGATTGTTCTAGGGTTCTTGAAAATATCGCAGTCCACGCTAGCTATTTTGTGGAGTATGTGGACAATTTTACGGCGATTAACCACGGTACCAATGCAGGAAGATAGCCAGCTAGCAAAAATACTGCAAGAGATCGCAAACAACTGCATCCTGATACTCGTAGACCATTGAAGTATGGCGGTATGGCTATTGAACGCGTTGATGAAAGAAATAAAGGCATTAGATAGCAACAAGCAATAGTAGAAAACGCTCGGTAGTAAATCGCGCGCCGTTGCGCTTAATCGTCCGGTGGAGGCGCAGATGGAGTACGGCGCCAGTCCCAAGAGGCGCGAGAGGCGGTAGAGAGGCGCCAAGGATCGGAAGAAGGCATGCATGTCGGGCACGCGGGCCACCCAAGGCGACCCCGATGATATCGCCCCTGCCACTTTGATCATGTTGGCGCCCGCAGACGTGTTCGCCTGTTAGAATCGAACGAAACTCTATCCTTTGACTCTCCTGCGCTGGGCAGGACGTGGACAAATTGGTCTTTCTCATGAGGTAATTTCAATGATTGCATTTTTAAAGTATATTAGTTATTGACGTTTTTTTAATAAGGAACTTCAGTGAGAGGTGTTTTTTGATATCCTAATTGTACTTATCGGTGCTGTGAAAAATGAGTTATTCACTGTTCTGACAATTTGTCAATATTTATTTTGATGGCTCGCTATGTTGTGTTACAATTAAATTGAATTTGTCGTACACATTTCCTTTGAAAAACCCACTTTGTAGAAGGTAACTTACAAACTGTCAAAAAAGTTAACTCTATGAAATAAATTTTCATTCGTTGAAATGTTTTTAATTTGCTCTACACTATTTTGCTTCAATCACAATATTTTATCTAGGGAAATATACGGGAAAACAAATTTTTATTTTTATCAATTACGATAACTGTGACATCACGTGGGTGAAGTACTATTTGAAATAATGTGCCCTACACGAATCTGGAAACCAAGAAGCATTAACAGATAGTAATCTCTTTTCTATAGTAATTAAATTTTGTTGAAGTTTACATTTTCAGTCACAATTATGCATACATTCCTCAGCATTTATGTTTGCTCTCGACAATATCAAATGTGTACACGTGCCGGCTGCATGTATTCTGAAAATTGCTTCAATTAATGTAGTATGTTTTCTTAGTATCAGAAGCATATTAATATATCCTAATACGTAACAACTATTAAGGGGAAATGTTGGTAGGTCCTTCTTTATACGAACGTATGAATATAATTGCTAAAATGTAACGTGTTAGGTTATTGGCTTGTGCTTTCATTGTACGTTGTCAGGAAACATTCTCTCAGCACTTTCTTTAATGAGCTTTCATATTTTTGTGCTTGGCAGTGATGACGTTGATCCTGTGACATATTTTTTACGAAAGATCTAATTCTCATTTTGTCTTCAGATCTGATTACATTATTATTATTATTATTATTATTATTAATTATTATTATTATTTATTGTCATCACACTGTCACATTTTTGAGAGGCAGTTACGTCAGAAATATGCTCCTCACAGTAAAATCATCAAAGATGTGCCTCGACTTACCGAGTAATCAGCGTATGCTAATTGAATTTGTTCAATGAATTGTCTCTCTGAGCGAAGCTCGAACCCGTATCTCCTGGTTTACGTCCAGTGCTCTAATCACTGAGCTACTGATACACACTTTTCTTTGAACGGTTTCAAAGGCCTAATGTATCGCCAGTGAATGTAAGAAATGCAAGCATTAAATACAATGAAAGGCATGAAACCCTTCAGAGAAGTGCTGGTGTGGTAGCCCAGTAGTTAAAGCAGCTGCGCGTAACCAGGAGCCAGGGTTCGAGTTTCGGTTGGGAACCAGAAATTCTTTGAATAATTGAATTATTGTTAATGTTATTTAATCTATTATGTGACTACATTATTACTTACATACCTAGAGCAATGCCATACGTTCATGTGAAATTAATTTTGAAACTGAATAGATGAATCAGTCAGAGGATAGAGAAACTAGTGTCTTTACAATGGCATATATTTTTTCGTGTTATTGGTAAACGGTTACGTAATATATCACACTTGCTATCCTACTAACACTTCAGCCATCAATCGAGAAAAGCAAAAACAATCTAACTCAAAATTAATGCAAAACTTAATACACTCACCGTCATAAAAAAGACGAGGCGGATTGCGTTCATTGTTGGCAGGCAGGTAGAGGGTAGCATGCATACAAATGATTACACTTTCACATTTGTAAGGACACAACATTTATTCCGCTACACTGCCCACAGACGGTACATGTTTCTAATGGCGTTGGACGCCATGTTGGCGAACACACGCGTC
>JAHLJT010002994.1:0-18008 GCA_031308135.1 Acheta domesticus | reverse complement strand
TCACCGTGGGGAAATGCGCGACCCTCGTCAACACCATCTTCGGCTGGCCGATCCTGTTCGAGTTGATAGGAGTCTTCGCCCGCTTTGTCACTTGCGCCTTCATATTCGTTTCTTCGCTAATGCTTGAAAAAAAACATCTTTTTGCTCGCCAAACAGGTATGACCGCTCCACTATTTTCAACTTTCAAACTTTTTATTGAAAAACTGGTTAAAATTTTTCTTTAATTTTTTTGCTCAAATATGTAAAGTACGGTTATTAATACAGCTTTCTCTGATTTACATTAAATCCTCTGAATTATGACAAACTAAAAAAATAAAAAAAAAACACAAAAAACAAAACAAAAACAAAACACCCACAAAAACATATTAGGATCACCATCTACAATATCATATTGAAGAAATATATTTAATTTCTTAATGCAATAGATTCTTCAATATTGGAACTTAGAATAATATACTGCAAAGCCTTCACAAAATATGAACATTGTAATTTTGAATCAAAGTAAATTTTGCGAAAATTCCTAAAACGTTTCCCACAAACAGTTTTCAATTTTATTTTTTATTCTTTTTGTAATTTAAACGTTTTTCCACTGCTGAGCACATGCACTAAATCATTTGACATGATCGCAATTTTGCTTGAACTTCCTAATTTTCAAACAACAACCCATGTATTCATGTTACACGCTTTTTCTTCTCATAAAGATGCATCACGTCGCAGCTTGGGCGGGCATCTTAGGAACCATGGCAATGGGCGCGGAAGGTGTTGGTGGTGGTGTGGGCGGGCGAGCGTCTGCGCGCGGCGGCCGACGCCTCGGCAGCGCGAGCCGCCGCCCTGCTGCTGCGCGCCGCAGCGCCGCGGGGCCCCGCTGCGCGCGAGCTGCGCCTGCTGCAGGCGCAGGTGGCGGCGGCGCCCGTGCGCGTGTCGGCCAGTGGCTTCGTGGGGCTGGACCGGTCGCTGGCGCCCGCGCTGCTGGCCTCCGCCCGCGTCCTGGCTCGTCGTCGCGGCTCAGCTTCAACGCCAGCGACGCCGGTCCCTGCCCCACGCCCGCGCCCGCGCCCGCCCCGTAGATATTTCCACGCAAATCACAACCATTACAAGATTTCTCTCAAGTTTTTAAATTTTGACGTACAAAGTCTCTTTACTTATTACAGTGATTACCTTTCGAACTTTCCTGACAAAGCACTTTTCAACATGCATTCCCATTAAGTTTGGTTCAATTATATCAACATTTCAAATATTGCCGCATTTATGAAAGTACTTTGCTTTATTCAAGCAAAAATAAAAGCAAAATTGTGGAGAATATTTCGAAAATGAAAGGGTTTCATGAAAAATATCCCCATAAAACATCAAAGTCCTTTTCAAATGAGAGGGGCCACGACTTCAGCCAGATCAGTGAATATCAATTTCGATGACAATTCTGTGAACCAGTTAGGCACTAACTCTAGTGCCTGCAGATATACACGTAGAGTGATTCCTTGTGAAAAACATTCCTTTGCCTCAAGGATCCATGAAATGCGGATTCTGATTACACTTTTGATTCCAGAAATTCCACATCTGTGAGCAAAAATAACATATCGCTGCCGGGGTTATACACATTTTTTTAAAACGAAAATTTGTATTCTTAGCTGCAACTTTACAAAACTTCCTGTATACTACATAATAGTAGCACATGAAAAAGTAAAAGTGAACGCAAATCAATTAAACAAATCGATATGCAATTAAATGTATTAATACACGGGAAGTAAATCATTTATCTTCTTCAGCGCCTTACCATTTCCATCATAACATTGTATAAAACCAATTAAGGTATTCATTGGAACATCACTAAGAACACATAGTGGAGGTCACGAAGGTGAGTTCAGTTGAACAGCAATTCGGCAACAATGGCCAGTATATACGTCGCAAAAAATGTCAAATACAAGGCAAAACTACATTAGCACGAAGCAAAAGACTAATCTCTGGTTGAACGGTAAAGATATTCGAATATTTGAAAAAGAAGACATTAGATCCAATCTTCGCTCATTCTTTTTATTCTATAAGTCCTCTGTATTATCTCTCTAGACTGATAGGACTAGCTCCATTTTCTCTGGGAACAGATCCTTGTGTACGCTTGAGAAATCGACGAAAGGATCTACTGCCTACTTTCATAACTGCGTTTACTACTCTCTGTCTCATTTTGGTATCTGCATGGAAAATCAGGACAAATATGCATTTGGATCACACCCCTTAGCCAAACTGATTGGTTTTTCATTCATTGTTCCTTCTGCCACAAAGCTGTCTCTGTAACTGGACATCCGTTATTCTCCATCGGCCTAAAATAGTGAAGGTGCTAAAGAAGATAGCTGATGTAGACGTAGTAGTTCTACACAATCCTTCCGAAACATACTGCAGGACGAGAGACTTCTTGCTTAATGAAATTATAATATCTCTAGGAATACTTTTAATCACATTCGCCGGCGCTTTCTTTCTAATGCATCCAGGAATGGACACACTGATATTATCAATAGCAGAAGTGCTGTTATTAGTACCGCCGGCAGGATCAATGCTACAAGGTGTCAATGCGTTCCATCTACTAGCGTCACGATTTGAGGCTATAAATCAACGACTTCGCGCAGTTGGTTTTAACATTTTGCGGCCTACGCGGACGAGAGGACTCACGGAAAGGTAATTTTATTCCAGGGGATTAAATGCTCTTTAAATTAGATCGACGCATAATGTACTAGGTTATTTGAGAATACCTCATAATCTGTGTACCACTTTATCTTTCGAAGAGCCACGGAAATCAAATAAATGGTAAAAATTTCTGGGTCTGTTCCAACAAGAGATGAGGTTCTTTGTCACTTTTACTATGACTAAAAGTACACAACAAAACAGAAATAAACTTCATTGCTTGAGAAATATTACATTATTGTGTAAGTGAAGTAGCTCAAACCTTGATGCACCCGAATCTAATATTTATAAAGAAAATTGGACGAGAAGTAGCAGGGAATGTTTCAGGATTATGAAAATATCTACAATACATGCCCACTAATCCAAAATGTTTATTCCAGCTTTGTGAGAGAAATGAATGTACCTGCTTAATAAAATCACTCTTTCAATACTACAGTTCTGCGTGAAATAGTGAAAAAACAAACATGACTCAGATGTTGGCATATTTTGTCAACAACTTTTTTGACAAACACGTGCTAACCATTGTTTGTCATTTTAAAGATGTCACCACTACTTCACGAATTGAGAAATTGCTTATTGTTAGGAACATATTTTGTTTTGATTTATTACTTTGTTTATAATATTCCAATTATATTCCCATTATATAAAAATATTTATAATATTTTTATTAATTCCAAAATATTTTATGACAATTACGTTGGATAGAATTTACGTTCTCTAACAAAATTGCTTTCTCCACACTTGCTAAAAATTTTAAATTGTCACGAAATTTAAATAGAATATTGCAGCTGAAATAGTTAACCAAAACATTTCTATCAGGTTTATTTACTTGTCAAGAGTTTTTTGATAAAATTATTGATATACTTGGCAACCAGTCTTTCTCATAGTAAAGATTTTACCATCGCTTCACGAGACTTTATTAAGGAAATTGAGTACAAATTTGAATGTAAGTTATAGGTGTTTGTCTGTAGAGAAATCTGCTGAAACCCGACTTAACGGACAGCGGCGGGGCACATTTCGTACATTAACAAAAATTTGACAGCAACAAAGTAATATTTCACTATACAATAAGATGGTAGAGATTGGAATAGTGGTGATTTAAAAACTTCTTGCGTCAGAACACATTGACAGATAGGTACGAATAAAACAGAGATAATATCTCTATGAATTCATTAGACTCATTTATTTTCTTAGGCTACATTTTTGGAAGAATAAACCCCAAGCTTTATGCAAATTAATTTCTTCAGAAATGATGGAATATCGCCTTGCACGAAGGACTCTGCAAAGTGCATTATCTACCTATGCAATACCTAACAGATGGTCACCACTTTAGTTAGGGGTTTTATAGTGCATTTTGAATCATCTCTTTGAGGTTTCAATGCAAATCAGAATGGATCAACTTCAAACATCTTCATTCAAATTTAAAACACTGTTTATTTGGCATATTCAATAACATTACAATTAATTTACTTCGTCAACTAACACACCGCCTCTGGCTACATACTATGTGCCTTCCTTCACAGCATAGGCAGAGCTGTGTGGTGGAGGCGACGGAGACGGAAGACGCGGCGAGGGAACTGCACGAGCTGCGCAAGGCGCATTTCGCCCTGGGGAAGTGTGCGGCCCTCGTCAACACCATTTTCGGCTGGCAGATCTTAGTCGAGCTGATCGGAGTCTTCATCCGCTTTGTCACTTCCGCCTTCTTGTTCGTTTCTGTGACGTTTCTAGAAAAATCTTTCAGTTTTAGCGGACAGGTAATACCATTTTGCTTTGCAGACGCAACCTCTTCAGTGATTGCATTTGTGAAATCCTAGCAGGGAGGCAATGTTTCTTTACGAGGTGTCTTTATACAATTCTGTAGAGAATACCCCTTTTGTAGAATTCGTTTTCAATATTAGGGGAAATATTAGAAAAAATTTAAAGGTTATAAGAATGTGTCATAGCGTCGCTTTTTTTATAGTGTATATTTTTGCGAAAATGTTCGGCGATGTTGATACCTAAAAACCAATTATTAAACAAATATTGTTAACCGTGATTGAAAAATTACTTAAGACGTCCCGAATGAAAAAAATACACATAAGTCTATAATGTATTCTATAATTTTGCAATATAAAGCAAAGAGGCGGAATCAAAACCTACACATAAGAATAGTTCTTTAAATATCTTCTCAAAGCGAAGTAGGTGATAAGGTTGAACGCAAATATTATTATAAAAACATTAAAGAACAGTGAAACTTCGTCCTAAATGGCATTTTTCTGTGAATTTGGAGCCGTTTTTTAAGGCGTTTAAGCGCTACTATAAATGCGCAAATTAAAGCTCTCTTTCTCAGAAAACTTTTGAGTTTTCGAAAAACTTCATTAGAAGTAATTTGAAGCTTTTTAAATCACAAATACAACAGTGTTTACAAAGTGCTAGAAATGTGCGTATTAACGGTGTGGCAGATATTTAAAAAAAAAACGTTTGTATAATTTTTGAAAAACGAAAAAATACCCCAAAATGAACTTTACGTCATATTAGAGTGCAATTTGCAATATCCGTTTGAAAAGTTTGAAGAAAAAATTTGAGCCATTCATGTGAAAGTGGCGTTTGAGTATTTCGGAAAATGCAGAATGTTGAGCTAGTTTTCACAGAAAACGGTTAGGTTTTTAAGAAACTTTATCTGACATTATTTAAAGTACGTGAACTCGTTGATGCAATAATTTGAACAAAACGCGGCTAATGTAAATATTAACGACATGAGAAATAAGGAAAAAAATTACATTTTTGTAATTTTTAAAGAAAAAAACAAGAGAATAGAGCAATATGGAGTTTGCCATCTCAGAGTACATTAAGCACTATCCTTACCAAACGTTTAAAGAAAAAAATTGGAGCCGTTTTTGGGAAACTCTTGTTTTGTAATTGTTTACAATTGTACATATTGCGCGCAATATTGCGAGAAAACTAATAAAATTTTGAAAAAAAAGTACAAGACCCTAATGAAAGAACTCACTATGGAGAACAAATTTATTTGAAGGAAAATTCTCTATCTTTAATTTTGTAGTGGCAGAGAGAGGCCGAAAATATTCAAAATTTTGCAATTTTCGAAAATTCAGAGTTAACTGCGAAATTAGGACCTACCCCAACTTAATTAGTGTTTTTTACTCCATTCTCACAAGAAATTTAAAGACAAAATTTGGAGCAGTTTTTGAGAAAATTTTGGAAATGTCCGAGGGACTTCAAAAACCCCCAAATTTTATAGAATCTTTTTCAAAATCTCAAACCTTAGGCTCGAGCCAGATCGACTGGTATTTCTTCATTTTGAAGAAAATCGTACGTATGGTCTAGGCGCTAGTTGTGCTCACAGACGGACAGACAGACGGAGATTTTGCTATCATTTTGTTTTTCGGTATTCTGAAGGTTCTAATTTTTCTTTGCCCTTAATTGATCAATTTAATTAAAAAATAGAATCATCACACTTTATTTGAAAGGGTCGATGATTCAACGGCATACACCTCTGATCTGAAAAATGGCAACTTGCCCTTTAATTATATTGACCAAAAACAATGGCAACTTACCGTTTAATTATATTGACCAAAAACAATTCCAAATTTTCAAAATAAAATTATATTTATTACAATAATTGGAAATTAAACAATAATAACAAAACAATTAAATGAACTTTACACAAACAACTAAAGGAAGTACTTTTTCAGTCTGTTCGTATTTTCAATATACGTCTTCCTGCTCACTTGCACAAGTCGTCAAACATCATTTATATTTCCCAAATCTTCCAGCTCCTCCAAGACATACATTCGGCAATTAAATAACTCAGTCCTTACTTACAACTGAACGTCTCTCACTCCATAGAACTTTTCCATCGTCCACCAGACCATATATCTTACTCCGTTCAACAAGACGTTCATTCTCCTTCTGGTTGTTGATTTTCCTCTTCTTAAGCAATCTATCTGTTGCCTTGGTGCTACATATATCAGCCCCAGGCGGCCGTGCCCACACAAGAATACCTTTTGTATAAATACATTTTCCGTGACATTCTGACTAATTACCAGTATCAAGGACCCACAAAATACGGATTCTGGCTGTACTTCGTGTTAGGGGACTTTTTTCTTAATTTCGCAAGTGGTTTTATCCACATTTTCGTGATCAGGACCCGGTAATGAATTTTTTCTGCCGAAAATTCGCCGTTTATTCGCGCAGCATTAGATAACTTTCGCTATATTACGTATATTACTCCGTGTATACGTATGTGTACGGGAAAGTAAAACGTGGATAAATCCACTTGCTAAATTAAGAAAACTTGTAGTGCTATAGAATGGAACAGCCTTCCCCGTATTACTTTTCTATTTCCTTTGGTTTCGGCTGCCTATTCGGACTTGCCACACTCTCTTGCCAGCTGCCATCTATCGCCGTCTACGGTACATTTTAAAAATATTTTCTTAATTTTTCTGTTTCTTAATAGAAGAACGGAAAAAATATTTTAAAATATTAAAGAACAGTGAAACATCGTCCTAAATGGCAATTTTCTTTGAAAAATTCGGAGCCGTTTTTAAGAAAATGATGTTTAACCCATACTGTAAATTTGAAATTTGAAGCTCTTTTTCACAGAAAATGTTTGAGTTTTCGAAAAACTTCAATGAAAGCAATTTAAGAACATGAACTCACAAATGCAATAGTGTTTACAAATTGCTGGATATGTGCATATTAACAGTGTACGAGATCTTTAAAAAAAATACACTGACATAACTTTTGAAACAATAAAACAATATCCCAAAATGTACTTTACGTCACATTAAAGAGTGCAATTAGTACTATCCATTCGAAAAGTTTGAAAAAACTTTGGGGACCCATTTTTGAAAAAATGGCGTTTGAGCGTGTCTGAAAACGTGGAATTTTGAGGTAGCTTTTACACAAAATGGTTGAGTTTTCAAGAAACTTTATGTGACATTATTTAAAGCACATGTACTCGTAAATATAACAATGTCAAGAAATCGCCCCTAATACAAATATTAACAACGTATAAGAAATAAAAAAATAAAATTTTGGTAATTTTTGAAAAAACAACAACAAAAGAATAAAGCAAAATGCCGTTTATGTCATCTCATAGAGTACATTTAGCACTATTTCTACAAAAAATTTAAAGAAAACATTTGGAGCCTTTTTTGAGAAAATCTTATTTTTGTAATTTTTTAAAATTGCACATACTGCACGAATATTGCGCGAAGACTACCAAAATTTTCAAAAAAATGTACACTACCTTAATGAAAGAACTAATTAGGTTTTCGAAAAATCAGGAATTTGAACGAAAATGGGATTTGAACTATTCTCTGAAGCGTCCTTTGTGCTTTTCGACGTGTAAGAAGTTACTATAAAAACAGAGTACTATAGTTGTGTTTGGACTTTGATTTCGATAATTTGATAATACTAATGTACGCAGCGTTGCCATCCGGAGAAACGGTGGATATTTGAGAAGGCAATTACAGTGTTCATTCCGATGATTTCAGTGTTAGAAGGCGACATTAATGGGAGAGAGATAAGATACGAAGAGGTTTTTAACTAAACATTTTTGTTACACTGTCTCTCTGTTCAATAAAATGGTACATTCAACTTCGTTGAAGTCAGTAAGAATAAGTACACAGATAAGCATTATCTCGACATAACGTAATGATATTGTGTGTATTCATAACGTAATGATAACGTATGTATTCATTAAACGATAAATTTATAAAGAATACTATTATTTTTATTGTCAATAATATTAAAACAAATTCACAAAATAAGTGTAGTGGTTGACATTGCATTGATAAATATATTCTAAAATGTAATTATGTTAATTAATATATTTTAAATCAACTTTCCAACAGATACCCCATGCCGACCAATGGGCTAGTATCATCTGCTGCGTGATCATGGGCGCAGAGGTGTTGGCGGTGGTGTGGGCGGGCGAGCGTCTGCGCGCGGCGGCCGACGCCTCGGCAGCGCGAGCCGCCGCCCTGCTGCTGCGCGCCGCAGCGCCGCGGGGCCCCGCTGCGCGCGAGCTGCGCCTGCTGCAGGCGCAGGTGGCGGCGGCGCCCGTGCGCGTGTCGGCCAGTGGCTTCGTGGGGCTGGACCGGTCGCTGGCGCCCGCGCTGCTGGCCTCCGCCGCGTCCTGGCTCGTCGTCGCGCTCAGCTTCAACGCCAGCGACGCCGGTCCCTGCCCCACGCCCGCGCCCGCGCCCGCCCCGTAGATATTTCCACGCAAATCACAACCATTACAACAATTCCCAACACTCTGAAGTTTTAAAATAATTTCATTTTTCCATTGAGGCCCAAGCATAGATAAATATGATAACAGCCAGGTTGTATGCTTTGTTCAGGCCATTGGATTTTTTTGTTTTTTGTTTTTAGATTTGTTTGACAGTTTGCAAAAACAATGTACTGTTGAACATCGCTGAAGCACTGCGAAATGTATTCTCCAGCCAACCTGCCAGCTAGATGCGCCGGGTGGCAACTATTTAAGCCTCCAAGTGTCAGAATTTTTATAATGCAATTTGTTAGTCAATATAGGATCTTCAAACTATTTCATGTAAACGTTTTTGTAAATATGGTTGGGTACGCGAAATTTTGAGTTATATGTTGGCAAATTGTACTCTTTTCGTATCTGTTCTACACCCTAAACATTGAATTTAGACATTTCTTTCTTAATGCTATTTTACAATATTTGACATTCAATCATTGCATGTGTAGATTTTTCAAAATACACTCATCGTCATAAAAAAAGCTGCACCCTGAAGGACTCTACTGATCCGTTGCAAACTCAGTGGGTATATTGCACACCATTCGCTATGCCAATGATTTCGTTTTCACGGTCGGCCGCGCACTGGGGGGCTGGTGGTAGGTGCGTGACATCGCGCTCACCGGTCTAGATAAGAGGGATTCAAAGGGCCGCGCCAGCCATTGCGACATCGGGTAGCACCGCCAGAGCTTCGCCTGCACGTACACTATACCACCACACGACAGCCAGTTGTCCAGTTAGACGCTTTCGAGAGGGGCCACATCGTGGGTGTGCGGAAGGCTGGTTGGTCCTATTGCCGTAATGCGCGCCACACCGGTCGTACGGACACCACCATAGCCCCTTGTTGGCGGCAATGGATTGAGGAAGGCACGCACATACGAAATGCAGGATCTGGACGTCCGCCACCCACCACATGGAGAGTGGATCGACGGATTGTCCGCCACGTGCGAACAGGTCAAACGACAATGATAGGTGCTATTCAGCGGGCTGTGCAGCCTGCACTGTCCACATCCTCCAAGTGCCAGTACCACTGGCAGCTGATTGCACAACGGAGGGATCGCCGCACGCCGACCGTTACACCTGTCACTCACACCCAGCAACGTCGTTACAGAACCGCCTGGTGACGGAAACGACGAACCTGGGGCCATGCAGACTGGCAGCAGGTCGTCTCAGCGACGAGTCCCCCTTCTGTTTTGATGGCGACGACGAGCGGTTTGTGGTATTTCATCACACGTCCGCCAGCCTGAGGATGGTGTGGGAGCCCGATATCCCTTGTTGCCCGTTTACCGTTAGTGTTCCTTGGAGGCACCGGACAGCCGCACGGTACATTCAGAAGATCTTGCAATCGGTGGCCTCTGCAGTTCGTGAACGCCCGCGCACATGTCCTATTTCAACTGGAAAACGCGCGTCCGCATACCGCAGCCATCTCCCGAGCATACCTTGCAGTCGTGGATACTCTGTCATGGCCAGCCGCATCGGTAGACCTCACCGATCGAGAATGTTTTGGGAGCTATGGAGTGTGTGATCAGGATCCCACCCCTACCCACCAATGTGCAAGAAATGCGCGCTTAGGTGCAAACTGCATGGGATGGACTAGCACAGAACTCCATTTGACACCTGTACAAATCCATGCCGCGACGTCTGGACGCGTGTGTTCGCCA
The DNA here is from genome assembly GCA_031308135.1 of Acheta domesticus. Taxonomy (NCBI): domain Eukaryota; kingdom Metazoa; phylum Arthropoda; class Insecta; order Orthoptera; family Gryllidae; genus Acheta; species Acheta domesticus. Next base: position 7,409 of record JAHLJT010002994.1, on the reverse strand, counting down.
ACATGGCGGTCCCACGCCATTAGAACATGTACCGTCTGTGGCCGTGTAGCGTAATAAATGTTGGTCCTACAAATGTGAAAGTGTAATCATTTTGTATGCATGCTACCCTCTACCTGCCTGCCAACAATGAACGCAATCCGCCTCGTCTTTTTTATGACGGTGAGTGTATTAAGTTTTGCATTAATTTTGAGTTAGATTGTTTGCTTTTCTCGATTGATGGCTGAAGTGTTAGTAGGATAGCAGGTGTGATATATTACGTAACCGTTACCAATAACACGAAAAAATATATGCCATTGTAAAGACACTAGTTTCTCTATCCTCTGACTGATTCATCTATTTCAGTTTCAAAATTAATTTCACATGAACGTATGGCATTGCTCTAGTGTATGTAAAGTATAATGTAGTTCACATAATAGAAGTTATAATAACATTAACAATAATTCATTTATTCAAAGAATTTCTGGTTCCCAACCGAAACTCGAACCCTGGCTCCTGGTTTACGCGCAGCTGCTTTACCTACTGGGCTACCACACCAAGCACTTCTCTGAAGGGTTTCATGCCTTTCATTGTATTTAATGCTTGCATTTCTTACATTCAACTGGCGATACATTAGGCCTTTGAAAACCGTTTCAAAGAACTAGTGGTATCAGTAGCTCAGTGATTAGAGCAACTGGACGTAACCAGGAGATACGGGTTCGAGCCTTCGCTACAGAGAGACAATTCATTGAACAAATTCAATTAGCATACGCTGATTACTCGGTAATGTCGAGGTCACATCTTTGATGATTTTACTGTGAGGAGCATATTTCTGACGTAACTGCCTCTCAAAAATGTGACAGTGGTGATGAACAATAATAATAATAATAATAATAATAATAATAATAATAATAATAATGTAATCAGATCTGAGACAAAATGAGAATTAGATCTTTCGTAAAAAAATATGTCACAGGATCAACGTCATCACTGCAAGCACAAAAATATGAAAGCTCATTAAAGAAAGTGCTGAGGAATGTTTCCTGAACAACGTACAATTGAAAAGCACAAGCCAATAACCTAACACGTTACATTTTAGCAATTATAATTCATACGTTCGTATAAAGAAGGACCTACCAACATTTCCCCTTTAATAGTTTGTTACGTATTAGGATATATTAATATGCTTCTGATACTAAGAAAACATACTACATTAATTGAAGCAATTTTCAGAATACATGCAGCCGGCACCGTGTACACATTTGATATTGTCGAGAGCAAACATAAATGCTGAGGAATGTATGCATAATTGTGACTGAAAATGTAAACTTCAACAAAATTTAATTTACTATAGAAAAAGAGATTACTATCTGTTAATGCTATTCTTGGTTTCCAGATTCGTGTAGGGCACATTATTTCAAATAGTACTTCACCACGTGATGTCACCGTTATCGTAATTGATAAAATAAGTTTCCGTATATTTCCCTAGATAAATATTGTGATTGAAGCAAAAATATTGTAGAGCAAATTAAAAACATTGCAACGAATGAAATTTATTTCATAGAGTTAACTTTTTTGACAGTTTGTAAGTTACCTTCTACAAAGTGGGTTTTCAAGGAAATGTGTACGACAAATTCAATTTAATTGTAACACAACATAGCGAGCCATCAAATAAATATTGACAAAATTGTCAGAACAGTGAATAACTCATTTTTCACAGCACCGATAAGTACAATTAGGATATCAAAAAACACCTCTCACTGAAGTTCCTTATTAAAAAAACGTCAATAAGCTAATATACTTTAAAAATGCAATCATTGAAATTACCTCATGAGAAAGACCAATTTGTCTACGTCCTGCCCTGCGCAGGAGAGTCAAAGGATAGAGTTGCGTTCGATTCTAACAGGCGAACACGTCTGCGGGCGCCAACATGATCAAAGTGGCAGGGGGCGATATCATCGGGGTCGCCTTGGGTGGCCCGCGTGCCCGACATGCATGCCTTCTTCCGATCCTTGGAGCCTCCTCACCGCCTCTCGCGCCCTCTTGGGACTGGCGCCGTACTCCATCTGCGCCCTCCACCGGCGATTAAGCACAACGGCCGCGGATTACTACCGAGCGTTTTCTACTATTGCTTGTTGCTACCTAATGCCTTTATTTCTTTCATCAACGCGTTCAATAGCCATACCGCCATACTTCAATGGTCTACGAGTATCAGGATGCAGTGTTTGCGATCTCTTGCAGGTATTTTTGCTAGATGGCTATCTTCCTGCATTGGTACCGTGGTTAATCGCCGTAAATTGTCCACATACTTGAAAAAAATAGCTAGCGTGGACTCGCGATATTTTCAAGAACCCTAGAGCAATCTATCGGAAAACAATTTGTTTTTATTCGCACAAGTAATTGCTGTGGCTTTGATGACACTTTTACCTCTTTACTCTCGACCTTGTATTGACAAGTTGGGACTTTACTTAATTGCTGGTCTTTTGTGTTAAGTTCCTTGTGATGGGAGTAGTGGTGGTGAGCATGATGCACAGACTCGAATCTGCTGCACTTTGCTAGCGTGCTCGCTCGCGGCCTCAACGAGCGCTTGGAGGAAGGCCCAAGCGGGTGGGAGGAAGGCGGGACGGGCGGAGGCGGTTGGCAGGGGTGGGACGGGGAGAGGAGGGGGTGAGGGGAGCGGCGGAGGCCAGGCGTTTCACACACTGCGATGCGCACATTTTCACCCTCAGCGAATGCGCGGTCGGCCCTGGACGTGGCGTTCTCGGTGTGGATGCAGGTACTGTTGGAGCTACTGCGCCATCTTTCTGCGACTACTGTATCTCCCGTGAGGGTACTGGTCAGCACGTGGGTTGGTGGGTGACGATCTATCGGCGTACGGACTGAAGGTAAGCTGCATAGATCACGTGACAAAATCTACAGAAGTCCTAATATATTCAAACTACTCCGTCATCCATAGCATTTTTAAGACTACGTTGTTGCTTAAGTTATTTTTTTCTTATTAATACGTGACTGCGGAGGAAAAAACACATAAGCATTGGTTTAGTGTCACATTAAATGCAATTAATAACAGCACAGAAATTGTCAGGCATGAACGAAAATCTCTCCCGCTGCAGTCTTGAAGTCTACATCAGGATAAAGATGACGAGTCATAAAACAAACATTTTTTATTGAATAATATGTCTTGAGTGAGTTTAACGATCTATATGCTGCGAAATGGTGGTAATATTGACTAGAGTCACGCATGAAACAGGATTAATACATTTACATCTATGCATTAAACCATTTCAGAATCGTAATTAGCATTCGAAATAGCAACCAGCTCGGAGAGACATCCGAGCAAATTCGCTCATTAACTTTAGCGTTCACTGTTCGCCAGGCAAATTGCCTATACTCTCATATACTAGAACAATTTTTTCAATTCTATAAGATTCAGTCAATAGTTAACTACTTCTTTTATTACAACATTAGTAATGTCATGCACTATCTTGAAATACGTTTTTGCTGCTTAGGATTGAAAGCCAAAGAACAATAATAGTTAGCATTACATGACACCTCACATTTTACAATAGGATTCAACTCAACATATACTGTAAATGTATAGTACTAGGAAAACCCGGCAGACATTGTTCTGCCCTTCATCTCCCTCTTTCCCCTCCCCTCTCCCTTCCTCACTGTCTCTCCCTCCATCACCCTGCCTCTGTCTGTTTCTGTGTGCCTCAGTCTCTGCCGCTCTCTGTCCCTCTCGTTCACATTTACTTGCAGATTCTGCACGTCTATGAGCAGGTGAGGCACATCGTGAAGCATCGTACCAGCAAAAATGAAATAAAATGTTCAGGAAGAGCTTCATTCTGTAGATTACGGCGTGAGAAACCTTTAGGTTTTAAGGCCAAAGAACGCATCGTTTAGGAGTTATTTAACGATATAGATTCAAAATGCTGCCGAGTGTGTTGCAGGTTGCATTTGATTTCAATATGTATTGAATATGTAGCGCCATGTAGTGGAGTTACAACAGAATTAACAACACAAACCTTCTCGGTGAAAAAGCACGTAGAAGTGCCAACATTCATGGAGATCTTTCTTGGAGTTTTGCTCATATACATAACAACATCCTGTTTATATATACAGGGTGAGTCACGTAACTTTAGCACCTCCTGTAACTTTTGAACGGTTGAAGTTATTGCGATGCAGTTTTCACAGTAATGCATGAGGGAATGGGGCTAATTGATACGTTGCATTGCGATAACTTCAACCGTTCAAATGTTACAGGAGGTGCTAAAGTTACGTGACTCACCCTGTATATAAGTATGTACAGGTAAGTATAAGTTATGTGACTCACCCTGTCTGTCTGTCCCTGTCTGTCTGTCTGTATGTATGTATGTGTGTATGTATGTATGTATGTATGTGTGTGTGTATGTATGTATTTGTGTATGTATGTGTGTGGTGTAAGTGCGCGGTTTTCATTAGAAAACTATGATTCTGTAAAGGTAGATATGATCGCAAGATTTTTAGCGAATCGCATTATAAAACTTGAATAAAATGCATTCGCTTCTGAAAATTCTTCAAAATAAACTTAACGTCATATTAAAGAGTTAGTTAGCACTATCCATTAGCACTATCCGATCGAAAAGTTGGAAGAATTTTTTTTCGCCATTTATGAGAAAATGGCGTTTGAGAGTTTCTAAAAATGCGGAAATTTGAGCTAGTTTTCACAGAAAACGGTTGTGTTTTCGATAAACTTAACTTGACATTATTTAAAGCACATGTACTCATAATACAATAATGTAAACAATTCGCCGCTAATGTAAATATTAACGACGTGAGAGACAAATAAATATATATTTTTGCAATTTTTGAAAAAACAAAAAAATACCTCAAAATAAACTTTACGTCACATATTAAAGAGTGCAATTAGCACTATCCGATCGAAAAGTTGAAGAAAAAATTTGCAGCCATATATGAGAAAATGGCGTTTGAGCATTTCTGAAAATGCCGAAATTTGAGCTACTTTTCACAGAAAACGGTTGTGTTTTCGAGAAACTTTACTTGACATTATTTAAAGCACATATACTCGTAAATATAATAATGTGAAAAAATCGCCGATAATGTAAATATTAACGACGTGAGAGACAAGTAAAAAATTTACATTTTTGTAATTTTTGAAAAAAACAACCGATAGAGCAATATGGCTTTTATGTCATCTGATAGAGTACATTTACCACTATCCCTACCAAAAGTTTAAAGAAAAAATTTGGAGCCGTTTTTGAGAAAATCTTGTTTTTGTAATTTTTTAAAATTGCACATATTGCACGCAATATTGCACGAAAACTACTAAAATTTTGAAAAACATTTACATGACCTTTATGAAAGAACTCAATATGCAGAACAAATTTTATTTGAAGAAAAAATCTCTATCTTCAATTTTGTAGTTGGAGAAAGACGCCGAAAAAATTCAAACTTTCACAATTTTCGAAAATTCAGAGTTATACGTGAAAATCGGACCTATGCCATGTTAATAAGTGTATTTTACTCTATTCATACAAGAAATTTAAAGAAAAAATTTGGAGCCGTTTTTGAGAAAATTTTGAAAATCCCGGGGGGCTTCATATAAAGTACCCCCAAATTTTGAAGAATCTTTTTCAAAATCTCAAAGCTTCGACTAGAATCAGATCGACTGGGGAATATCCATTTTGGAAGAAATCGTACGTATGGTTTAGGCGCTAGCAGTGTTCACAGACGGACGGACAGACGGACGTTTTCCTTTCAATTGGTTTTTCGGTATCAAGGACCTACAAAACAGGGTTTCTGGCTACACCACGTGTTAGGGGATTTTTTTTCTTAATTTAGCAACTGGTTTTATCCACTTTTTCGTTTTCACGGCCCGGCAATTAATTTTTTTCCGCCGAAAATTGGCCATTTTTTCGCGCAGCATTACATAACTTTCCCTATACTACGTATATCACTCCGTGTATACGTACGTATACGGGAAAGTAAAAATTTCCCTATACTACGTATATCACTCCATGTATACGTACGTATACGGGAAAGTAAAAGCTTAGGCAACTGGAAATGTGGACCCTTGGCTGTGTGGGTCACACCGCGACCTAGGAATGGCAGCATGTCATGAAGGTGTAAGGCACCAATGTGTCGACCGAAACGTTGGATATCATGTCTAGGACGCGATGTCTCCTGCACGACCAAAGAATGTATTGTCTTCGGTTGCAGGTTCATTAAGTTAGCTTAGCAGTCCTCAAAATGACAGGAGCATATTTTCAAAAACTGTCATTAATTTGTTGCGAAAAAAATTGTCGCCCTAAAATTAACACCATAAATGCAAAAGTTTGCCAACTTTTTGGAAGGTTAGCAAGACGAATTCAGAAAAAAACCCCAGGAAATTATAGAGATAAATTAAAAATAACTGTAACTTCTTTAGGTTTGTAGTTCATTAACTGCTGTAAGTAAATTCAGCGCCTACTCAATGATCTGAGCGTTTACGACCGTAACACATTGTCTCCATTCACTACTGGTCAATACAATTGTTTTTAATTTTACTTTTTTAATTGAGTTTCATTATTTATGTTTATATCTGTGATTTCTTGGTTTTCGTGAAATGGTCGTCGACCTTCATAAACAGTTATCAAATTTCGCATTTCAGTATTAGTTTTAGAGCTACTAAATTTCATTTTCTGCAACATTTTAGACCCATTTTTGAGAACAAAGTCCTGAGCCATTTCGAGGGCTGGGCTGAGCTGTGTTCCGGCCGCGCCAGGTGGCGCAGAGGACGTCTGCGACGAGCGCGGTGGAGGCGGCGTTGGGCGCCGTGGAGCTGGCGTCGCTGGTGGCGGCGGGGGCGGGCGCGCGCGCGGCGGCGGAGGGCGCGCGGCGGCGCTCGGCCGCGCTGCTGCTGCGCCGCGTGGCGCCGCGGGGCCCCGCCGCGCGCGAGCTGCGGGCGCAGGTGGCGGCGGCGCCCGTGCGCCCCAGCGCGCGCGGCCTCGTCGCCGTCGACCGCTCGCTGCTCGCCGCCGTCGCCGGCTCCACCGCCGCCTGGCTGCTGATCGCGCTCAGCTTCAAGGCGAGCCCCACGCGCGACGAGGCGGCGCTCTTCGCGACCCGCGCCTCTTCCACTACACCACCAAATGCCACGACGACCTAATCAACATCGTGATGTCTTGAACAGTTTGAATAGAATACAGTCTTTTTAAGTTATTCCCTAATAATGAACTGATATATTTAGATACTGTAAAGTGAAGCTCAGGAATGAAAGATGCATAAATAGTGATTTCACTAAATACAAATTAACTAAAACATAATACATTTTAGTTACATTTTATTCCGCGGGCTCCCTGACTGGCTGAGTTGATTCTCTGTCAGCATTATCGTTGCCTCCACAGCGAACTGGAAGGTCAGTTCCGACGGTGGCGAGTTTTCGACCCTGC